>JAQSVV010000335.1:0-53535 GCA_036375495.1 Agrotis segetum | reverse complement strand
ATTACATTGTGGAGCTTATTTATTGACGTTTAGAGCATAGACTAACCATTATGGCGGAGCTGGGACATAAATTATGTAAGTTATGAAATGTTGTAAGTGGTCGAAAGAACAAAATAATTTTCTACATTTCAAGCACAATGAAGAAATAGAAAAAAAACAGCGCAAAACATGGCCAAGATGACGAAACCACGATCTTTAACACCATAGCCCCATTTAGAGAAGTCAGTCCAATTTTAATGGCTGTAAACGGCACAGATCTCGCTTACCGCAACCTTTAACACCGCAAACGCTAGTTACGTGAGCCGATTTGTAAGTAATACACCAACTATCGTCTCACACTCCACACTATTGGTCCAAAATCACTTTGAAAACGCGCATTCACGTTCAGGTGTCGTAAAAAACACAGACTATTTTATTGTAGGGACCGAAATGTTTTAGTGGGACTCGTAAAATAAAAACGATGTAAAATTCACGCATTGTGCTCGACGTCCATGTTATATTTATGACTGCTGTACTACATACCGTACCTGAAATTATCTGTTACGAAATGACATTTGCTTATGTTTCTTATCCAGCGTTTGTGTGGTCTATGTGGCTGTCAAATTTTGTGGCTCTTGTGCGGTGATGTAAAGTTAGCATTCAATAAAATATCAGAATAATTCCGTGAGTACAATACATTTAACAGAAATATGTAATTTGTCACAATTTACGATCAATCCATTTGAGAATAATACGCGAGTAGACAAGAAAATGAACGAAATGTCTATAAATAGCGATTTATTGCTTGGAAATGACTGCGGTTAGTCTGAGGAGAATAAAGAACTATAAAAGTCGAGTTTTTAAGGCACAAAGTCTTCGTAAGCGGCCAGGCTTTGAGCCTTGAGGGATAAATGTCAGCGTTCTGGATTCTTTTCAGTTATTTATTCGTGGTTATCCAGCGTTCCTTGCCGCGAAATAGATTACTAAGTTACGCTTTTACTTTGTAATTCGAATTGCGAGACTCAATTTCATATACATTCTTGCAATATTCTGGATTAAATCTCCAACAAGTACGTTGCCATTTAATCAAATACTACCTTAATTTCATTAATGATTTCGGAAAGTTGCGTTCTGCAAATCGTTACCGTCAACTAAGGCAAACAGCGTACATTAAAACGAACTCAATTCAACCTGTTATTGCTCATTGCAGTTGCAACTGATTTCTTATCCAATTTAACAACTATGTTAGCCATTTTGATAGTTCAATGGCCTGTCAAACTACGGAAGTTGAACCTAGATGTAGACTATCAATAAAATTGTTGCCAGTACAAATAATAAATTGTTGTCAGTACAATAATTTCCTCGTTTTTCATTAGCACTAACAGTCGCCATCATAGTCTGGTCACAACAATTACGCGGGGTGTTATTAAATAAAAAGGTACCAATTATAAGGCTCCAGCGACTCAATTATCGTCGGCTATTGGTTCGCTATTGAGGCCGCACACGCGTTCTGGGTTGCTAGAAAAATAATTAAAAATATTACGTGATTTACGTAGGTGGCATAGATTACACAGGCCTAAGCTTTTAGAAAATGTTTTAAGAGACGATTGCAATAACTATATGATTTTTATGGCAACCGAAAAAGTTCCTGCCATTTCCGTTGAAAGTCTTTGGAGAAGTAAGAACTTGTCTAGACTTACTTAGTACCTACCTAGTTATCAATTCACTAGCAGACGTTTACCTACTAATACCTCAAGAATCTCCATTACCTTAATAACTTTCCTAAGATCGCGCAAGAAAAAAGTATCTCTAAAGATAATCTGACTAGAGACCGCTATAAAAAATGTTAGAATGATGGTAACACCGTCGTAACATGATTGATACGGCGAGACGTGTCAGAAGCTTGGCGTCTGTCGTCCGACAGGCGACGCCGTCGTCGATTGCTAACTAGGAGTACTTACGAGTGAAGTCTCAGGTACACTGGTTGTCCACTTAATCACTTGTGTAAAGGCCACAAGCCAGTAGGCGCCACTAACATATTAGAACTTAGAACACGACAGAACCATAGACATACGTAGAACGCTTACGAATTCTAAATTGGAACGAGATTTTTTTTCAATTTATTGCGGAAATAAACAATGGAATCTGCGAGTATGTGATGTCTGGGAATTTAAAACTGTTGGGTGCGTTGTGAATGATAATATTGCTAAAGTTAGTATTTTCATATTGAAGATATAACAGACGAAGATGTGGTTGAAGATAACAATGTAGTACAATGGAAGTGATAGAATACTAATTTTATAATATTGAAAATGTGCTTATAAACATCATAATTTTACATGATCTTATCTCAGATAAAAACAATATCTTTAATGAGGAACATAATCTGTAAACATTGAATTGAAATAGCCAAAAAGAACTTCTAACAACAAACAAGCCACGAATTTATGTTTAATCATAAATATGGTAACCTCAAAACAACAGTTTAGAGAATTCATCAATTTTAATGAGCGTTTAGATTGGTTTTAGATCAAATGTAGAGGTTTGTTCTGCGCTGGCGCCGCCGCGACGCAGTGTGGGATGAACTACCTGCGCTTGCGACGAATAACTTTACATATAATGCAAATGGTCAGCTCATTACTCGCTTAGCTCTATTTGCTAGCTAGAGTGTTACTACTTTAGAAGTTCTGAGTGGGGCAGCTAAGTCATTCCTGGCTTAGTTTTGTTTACCCACTCAAGTTGTGGTTACTCTAAGCTACTTAGTTAAGTGTTTGACACATAGAGATTAATGGGTACTGCGAAGTTCATTCGAATATGACCTCGTTAGATCGATTGTGTGTATGCTTTGAGCAGTATAGTTATTGAAAAAAAATACTTTACATACAATGCTAATCTAGATTGCCAGAACTGACATGAGAGGTCAAAATCGCGTAGAGAGATGCAGACTTTAACGTCACAAAATAAGAGGCAGTTTTCATAAAATATTTGATTCTTGGGACTCTCAGTAACATGAGTGGACACTTGAATTTGATCCTTAAATACTTGCTGACCTCAGTTATTATTAGCAACCACCTCACCTTTAGGTACACTGTACAGTTAGATATACAATCTAAATAAACTTGTTACAGTGAGCAATGCAAATGCCAAGTACCGATGGTCGAGATTGATAAATATTTGTTCTTGAAACTATAGTTTAATTATAAAATTGTTAACAGCTGTCAGTACATAATTGTTGAACGAATTTAAATATTGATCTTAATTAGATCTTTAATACTAATTTTTAAAGTACGGACCTCCCAAGAACTTGTTGTATTTTTAGCCCAGATATTTCGTAAGCTTCAAAATAGAGAGGTGAGTTAAAGTGTCCTTTGACTTAAAAAATGAGGTGGTATTTTTGCTATTGAATGAAATAACAGAATGAAAAAAAATCATGAAAGCTATACTAAATTCAATAAACAATATTGATTCCCAATTTTTATCGACATGTTACCAATAAATTAGTTTCCAAACGTCTTTATTATCATAAACCGAGTTGTAAAATTAAATATTTCGCTTGTAACAATGTCGTAAACCTGGATTTCTGTGAAGTCGCCAGTAGGCGTCGCTTACTGCAAACGTTAACGCAAACGTTTACGTTACGTTGCGTTGTTACCGACTGATCGATCGGGTTTATTATGCCTGAAACCTCGTAAAGGAATTATTGAATTAGAGCAATTTGCTTAAGCTTTGGCCGTAGAATTATAAGTGACTGGCACCTGGTGTTACTTGAAGGTATTGCGTAACGAATTGAAACCAAGTATTGACTAACTTGTAACTTTAATTAAAACTGATTTTTGGGTAAAAAGAGAAATGAAATACCTAAGTAATGAACGTGCCTTTCAGTCAACATTTCACTGACGTATGAAAAATGAAAGTGACAAGAGCCGTATCAACAAGTGCGAGTATCTCATATCATGCCAAGCAAAAAGATAAGTCAATACTCGTACAGTCGTACCTCACGACACAATAGATTCAATCGACACACCTCTCCATCACACCGCAAAAATAAATAACAGAGAAGTTAAAACAAATAAAAAAACACAATTTTAGGTCGCGTTCGTTTTATTGCGAGCGAAAATAATACAGCGGTATCGACGCGTTCAGAATTTTAGGCACGTAGGCCGTTTACACCAGCCTGTTTATTTTAAATAAGGTTTTTGTTAAGTAAAAGCAAACCCGAGGGACTCAGTGCCCCACTGCGCTGAATGAAAAATTAAGGAAAAATATTCAGATTACTCTTTACTTCGAAATTCGAAATATGTAGGAGACACCACGGATTTGTTCGTAATTTCAATGTAGCGGTTTGAATTACTTAGTTTAGTTCTTTTGTGATTTGTAATCTGGACTTATTTCGTTCACTAACTTGGGCCCGCAGTTTTACTCGTCGTGCCTCCAACCCTTCACATTTCTCCCTGTTTATTGCAAAAATCTATCACTTAATCAATATTGCTATTCATCAGAATCTGTTTAGCGATTTACGCTAAAGAGCTAAACAAACAAATGCGCTTTCACTAGTAAAATATGAGTTAGGATTCCGTATTTATTCCAGTCCGTAAATTCTAAAATACCCGTATAGGAAGTCAAAGATAAACGAAGATGGACAATTCAAAATGATACAGTGGCCCCGGCGCCCGGGTGCAATCATATTGAAGTCATATCAATCATAGTAAGAGATTTTGTAGACGGGTGCTGATTAAATTAGTGGGTAACAACGTGTCCAATCTACTATCCGCCATCCGACCCCACTATGTGTCAATAGACTATTTCACTTTTGAATTGTGTGTGAATATAGATGTTTAAATGTTTTGTGAGAATCATAGCAGATGGTTTCTGCAGTTTCTGACGCATAGAAAAACGTCTGATTTTGACAGATTTATCTTCATTTACATCATCTGATTTTAAAAGTTTGCTAAGAAACTTGGTAAATGTAGATCTATCTTTCTATTACTGAAGACAAAGATCTACAACCCCCTAATTTGAAGCCAAACAAAAGCAAGAACAACAAAAACACAAAAAAACGGTTTGCGCCAGTTCTCACGTTCAAAATGAGGCTTCTAAAGATTTTGCATTTTATATTATGCAGAGATTTGCGATTCAGTCGACAAATAAGCCGGTAAAGAACCCAACAGACTGAGAAGAGAAAATATACTGTAGGTGTAGAAGAAAATTTTCCCAAATCTCGCTTCACAATCGGCTCCATAAAACGTGGAAAAACTTAAGTATTCCGACGGCACACGACGACAAAGGTTGGCAGAAATACTAATTTAAACCCTTCCGTAGCCGCCTTTGCGATGAAACCGTTTATTTTCCAACTATGAACGAAATTGGCCTGATATTTTACCTGACTTTTGAACAGTACGATAACATCTTTTTCTTTCATGAAAGTTGCCGGTTTTGCGTAAGAATGTTTCAGTAATATTGTGCTGAATATAAATTAGTTTGAAACTAGACTTTCAAGATTGTTGTTAAGTTTTGCGAGAATTTTGTAGAATACCAAGCTATTTATTTCTCCAATAATATTGTTCCTTCTCTGGTATTAACAACACTGCCTCTGGCAACGAATTCAGCCCAAAATCAACTATCCAACACGTAATTTTGTTAAACAACTTCATTTTCTACAAGATTGCCTATAATAATGTTTGTAAAATCTATAATTTCATCGCCAATTACTTCAAATATCACCGTGACCTTTAGTTCGTTTTCAGGGCATATCATAAGTTTGGAAACACCCACGGTTTTCACTGAAATGTTTATCTTTGCACTTGAAGAGCTTCGAAATTGAGATGGTAATTGACGAAGTATTTAGTTGAAATTATTTCGGGTTTCTGGGAAACATGATAAAATATCACGCTTTTACTTATTATACTTATAATAAAGGTGACCGACCGTATTGCCATGCCCTGGAAGCTACCTAGAAATTCCTGCGGTTGAATAACCCAATAACAACTATGAACCCAGATCTCTTTACTCAATTCAAAAGTATATCTTTAATCTTTCTCTTGTTTCGAATGGCGATCGAGTTCTTCTACAATAGTTACCGCCGATAGATCTGCCACGAGCGATCATTCAGCCAGCCCTGCTCCCCGGAACCCATCAATTATTCAATACCGATTCCCTGTGAATCAACGCCAAGTGTTTCCTTTCCTAAATTAGAATTATGAAGGTGGAAACAATGTGGTTTAGCAACGTGATGATTCGTTGTAACCAACTTTAATTTATTGCTTTCGTCTTTCAGTTCATTACCTGAGAGATTAATGTTTAGATTGTGAATTGAATTGATGAATTGTTATTTTGAAGGAAAAGGCACCTGTGATTTTTTTAGATTGTAGATATTTGCAATTGCCTTGAATCATAATCATAGTCTTTTTATGGGGTTAGAAACTCAATATTTAATTCTTTCATAAGAGTTTGAACGTAAAGGTAAAGATGAATGTGATATAAGCTATGGAGCTGGCAGCAAAAACAAATAAAGCAATTACTCACAGACTGCGAGCGAAACAGAACGAAACCAAAGCAAAAAAAGAAAATCGTAAAACCAAAAGCTATAAATATGTATGTGCGTAAGTAAATATTCCAGTTATTTATCTCCCTAGCTTCTTAATGCATAATAATGTACAGTTTACCTCCAGCCGAGTGTGCGATGCTCGCTTGTTTTGCGGTGACATTGTAAAAACGTGGATGAAGAAGCGATTTCCCTGGGGCACAAAGGAATCGATAGCTATTGTGATTCCCCCTACGACATTAAATTATATGGGAGGGTGCCTCCTGAACACTGAGACATCTGCCAAGTTTATCGGCTTTGCATTTTATCAATATTTGCCTATTTGATTTTAGAGTGGGTGTGAGACTGTGAGGATCTTTGATGTGAGGACCGTTGCCATTTTATGTGTATGTCGTGTCAAAAGATTCCATGGTTGTCCGGTTCTTGTGCCCTTTAGATAAAACTACTTCATACGCAAAGCATAGCAACGTTAGTATAAGTAGTCAAATCGATAATGAATATCTGTAATTTCATTGTCTTCTCTTCAATACGTTCATCTACCGATTATTCGTCATACTAAACAATTTCGCAGAGCTCCCAATCATGAACATTAACCTTCGATATTAAATCAGCACGGCCTACTTCCCATGAAATATTAAAAACAATTGGTTGTTTGTACACATTTCCAAGATATAGATAAAGCATGTACACAAGGCTGTCAGATATAAACAAGTAGACACAAGTGTACTGGTAACGCGAGGGGCACAAAATTGTGTTTGTCGATCAGTAGGAGCACAATTTGTGCCAATAAGGGAGCTAGCGACGCTCCTTATTGGTTTACGAACGATAAACAAATCAGGTGGCCTACTACTGATGTTTGGTAAAAGGTTGAAGGGAGGTAGGGTAATATTGTATTGTTTATGTAGTTACCTTGATTTCGATAAAACATAGAAAACTGTTCGGAAAAATAAAGAAACAAGAGAGAAAGTGAAACAAGATATTTTGAAATGTCGAACTCGTAATTTATTGACAATAGGTAGCAGTCAAGATTTTTTTCTTACGTATAAACTTCCATGGAGATGCAAGGCACACTCAACTAGATACAACTTAATCAAACAGAGAGCACAATCTGTTCTCAAATCAGGTAAATCAGTAACAAGAAAAGATATTGTTAGAACATTCAAAGTACATCGACAATCTTTACAATATCTTCAGACAGTCAAAACGCTCATTGACTATCATCCTTATCAACCGGATGCATCATATCAACAAGGTTGGTACTATGTCTAAAAAACAGTTTTAATACCATATTGGCTTACGGTGGCCATAATAAACAGGGCTATATTAAACTGTCGAACTATGATTGAACCAGCAATCATTCTGTATGTGAACTGATTTTAGATTCAAGCTTTAGATTATGCGCAAATTATTTATTGGCACGTAAAAGAAAAACTACGTGGATTTAAGTAGACTTGTCTTGATATGATTTACATATTACGATCACGCAATTATCGAAGATAAGAAAATATTTAGGGCAACAGCTGTTGCTTATTGAAAATTAATTGTGGAGGTCAGACAGACAGTCATTCCATTATAAATATAGGAACAAGAATTCAGCTGGATCAATTCAGATTGAAAGCCGATCCCAACATAATTGAGCTAAGGCTAGTTAGAGATGTAGATGATCTTCTTTTTAGCGTGTGGAATAACAATCTAAATTGAGACATCCAAAACTTGAGAACGTGTTTTATTCTGATAGACCTGATGTAGATGATGACGGTGAGTTGTTTATTGAAAGTCAAGAAATAGTCATAAACATGACAAATAACACAGAAAGAGATAAATTGGACAATATCCGCAAAGATATTAAAGAAAGGCACGATGAAGGAAACGATTATAAATCATGACCAGTTTATAAAGTAAATCCTACAGATGACGTAAAAGCTTTCAGTAGCTTTTGTACGGTAGTTCAATTAACTATGTAGGCGCCATTTAATGCCAACACGTAGGCGGTTGCTAACATCAATAGATATTTTATGTCTGTGTTTCCTAATTTATATTACTTACATCTTAATGCCTGTCATTTGTCAAATTAAAAATAATAGCTACCTATTAAACACCTGTTTCTTCATCTGTAATTGTATACATATGATTACGAGCGGAATTTATGAGACGTATATAAAATTTAATTAAGGCTTTAAAATCAACAAAGAAACTATAATTTCTGTGGACCTGTAATTATATTTGGGGTCAAAACCTGATGGATTCAGTAGTGTATCGATAAAAATGCAATTACAGAGTCATAACTCAGTACTGATTCGCGTTATGTAATTACTTGATGAGAAATCTGGGCGGCTGACGACGTGGTGGTGGGTTCAGACAGAGACGAGAGCGATAGCGGGTTCGAGGAGTCAGAATAATTATCGATGAAATATGAATACTTAAAGCAAATGATGGTAGAGCTGTTTTTATTTTGAATATTATATTGTAAGAGTATTATGGAGAAACTTCACTTTGGGAATCTTGCATGTTAAAAAACTTGGCGTCGTTTTTGTTTATTTGTTCTCCTTATGCTTATCTGGTTGACATCGGTCGTCTCCGACGCTTTGTCTTCTTGAGAGTCCACTTCATCGTTAGTTTTGTTTCACTATTTTTATTCTAGCATGATGAAAATGTCATCAGATACTGCTTTAATCACAGTAGTAACTTCCTTGTAATATTCTGTTTCAGAATGGATTTTCGCTATAAGTTCATCATTTCCACGTGCAAGAAGAAATAAATACTGTCCAGTTTAAAGATAATACCTGCTTATTTACAAGTTCCAATAATTATGACCGTGTTTTTAATGTCGATGGCTTCATAAAGTATTTAAAATTCGCAGAGTTGACGAATTCATCACTGTCAGGCACGAAAAAATAGAAGAAATGCTTCGATCAAAGATTAAAGCCTCCTGCAGACAGACGCGATTAACCGCGCGTGGCGACATCACCGATACCGCGCGCGTTTCCTTGCCGCATTGTTGTTCACATTAAGAGCGCGCTACGCGGCGACAGGACGGGACACGATTATAACATGACGCGGCGCGGCACTGCAGAGCCAAGCACTGCGAAGAGAAATGAACCGAATCATAACACATTTAGAGTTTAAATTACATTGGCAACCAGCGCCAGCGCGCGCGGAACGCGGCGTCTCCCGCTGCGACAAATTGCCACAGAAATATAAACTCTAAATTCACTACGGTAAGGACACGACGACGCGGCGCGGCAAGGCGCGCGCGCCGCGCGACAAGGCGAGCGCCGCGCGGCATCGCAGAGCCACGCCCTGCAAAGAGAAGTGAACCCAATCTTAGTACATTTAGAGTGGAAATTACATTGGCAACTAGCGACAGCGCGCGCGGAACGCGGCGTCTCCCGCTGCGACAAATTGCCAAAGAAATATAAACTCTAAATGTATTACATTAAGGACACGACGCGGCACGGCAAAACAGACGCGCCGCGCGACAAGATGCGCGCGCCGCGCGGCGCGCGGCGCGGCACCGCGGAGCTATGCCCTGCAAAGAGAAGTGAACCCAATCGTAGTACATTTAGAGTGGAAATTACATTGGCAACCAGCGCCAGCGCGCGACAACGCGGCGTCTCCCGCTGCGACAAATTGCCACAGAAATATAAACTCTAAATGTATTACATTAAGGACACGACGCGGCACGGCAAAACAGACGCGCCGCGCGACAAGACTCGCGCGCCGCGCGGCGCGCGGCGCGGCACCGCGGAGCTATGCCCTGCAAAGAGAAGTGAACCCAATCGTAGTACATTTAGAGTGGAAATTACATTGGCAACCAGCGCCAGCGCGCGACAACGCGGCGTCTCCCGCTGCGACAAATTGCCACAGAAATATAAACTCTAAATTCACTACGGTAAGGACACGACGACGCGGCGCGGCAAGGCGCGCGCGCCGCGCGACAAGGCGAGCGCCGCGCGGCACCGCAGAGCCACGCCCTGCAAAGAGAAGTGAACCCAATCTTAGTACATTTAGAGTGGAAATTACATTGGCAACTAGCGACAGCGCGCGCGGAACGCGGCGTCTCCCGCTGCGACAAATTGCCAAAGAAATATAAACTCTAAATGTATTACATTAAGGACACGACGCGGCACGGCAAAACAGACACGCCGCGCGACAAGATGCGCGCGCCGCGCGGCGCGCGGCGCGGCACCGCGGAGCTATGCCCTGCAAAGAGAAGTGAACCCAATCGTAGTACATTTAGAGTGGAAATTACATTGGCAACCAGCGCCAGCGCGCGACAACGCGGCACCGACGCACTTGTCGCGCGTCAATCTTGTCGCAAGCCGTCGCAATAATAATATTAGAAACGCGATACGCCGCGCCGCTTCAGTGTGAACAGATATGGGTGTTTTCATAGAAAATGGACTAAGTAGGTTTTTCCAACAATCGCCACGCGCGGTTAATCGCGTCTGTCTGCAGGAGGCTTAAAGGAGAAGTGAGTCAAATAAAAGGAAAAGCTAAAAAGCATAAAAGAAGTCCACATATTGATGTGATCAAATTCGGGACAACATATTCGAAGAAGATAGGAAATTACCACAAAAAGTTCCCGTTAGGACTGGAAAGCATTTTTTACAAACATTAAATTAAGAGATTAAAACTGCCAAATTCATGATGGACATTCGTCAACCCGTAACTCTTGTTTCGCAATAAACTGTTGCATATAAAGGCTGATTTTCTTAAAAAGGCGATCTTTTCGTTTCTTGTAATTAAGGTGACTGTAATACTGTCGGTAATGCGTTTTTTTATCAAATGTGGAAATCGAAAGGTCTTGAAGTTTAGCTGTTAAGTAATCGGAAAAGTAAAAAACCGGCCAAGTGCGTGTCGGGCCACGCACAGTGTAGGGTTCCGTAGTTGCCCATCAAAATACTTATGCGAACGAACTAAACTGATTCGCTGAATTTTTCAAAATCGGCCCAGGAGTCTTTGAGAAATTGGGGAAAATACATAAGAAAAAAGATTACAACGAATTTAGAACCTCCTCCTTTTTTTGAATTTAGTTAAAAATAGTTGACGATAAAAACCTACCTATCCCCAAAAAACATACCTATAAAAGCTGTAAAAATAAAGTTGACAAACTTACTTTTGCAGTTGTCTCCGATACATTTTGTTTAAGAAAATATGATATCAAGTACATTTTATAAGTTGGTCGACTATTACTCGTAAAGTTGTAAAGCCTACTTAGTCATGATAATTTTCTTTTAAACTTCGTTATATGTACTACTATTGTGAATTTTTTCACAACCCCAAACATAACCGTTTAGCTGGTAGAGGGGGGGGACACTCGAATCGAGCAAAATTTAGCACTTTAAAGCTTAATATTTCACAAACGAATTTTTTCATCAAAAAACTGTCAATGGAAACTATCATTATTTTTTAAAGGCCTATTTAATGATACCCCATACTAAGGGGTACGCGAGAAAAAAAAAATCCTCACTTTACGTGTAAGTACTGGAGGTACCCTAAAAAAAAATATTTTACGAGATTTTATTTTACCACTTTTTCGGCACATCTCAATCCGTATATTTACACCAAATTACAGCTCTCTAGTACTGTGCGTCTCTGAGCTAAACTGCGGACAGACGGACGGACGGACGGACGGACGGACGGACGGACGGACGGACGGACGGACGGACGGACGGACATGGCGAAACTATAAGGGTTCCTTGTTGACTACGGAACCCTAAAAACGAACATTTTATGAAGAAAAAGATATTACTGATGTACTGGACATTAAATAAAAATGAAGGTGCAGCTTGAAATTTTTTGTAACATGCTTTGATAAAACTGTTACATAATCCTCTGTTTGTTAAGGTATACTTTGTTTGACACAAGTCGTTTACAGTTTAGATTCATTAGTGTTCAGAGACAATGACAATAATGAACGAATGTTCAATAGTCGTGCGAAAGAATTTAGTCTTCCAATAAATTATGTAAGTTGACCAGACTTCTGTCAACAACATTAATACAATTTTACGGTCCGACTTAAGTGGACTACGTGTTGAAAAAACCACAAGTCATAACGGTAGTTTTTATTCTTCACCTAAAAATTATCTGTGGACACCTCCATATTTACAGCCAAAAAGCCATAAAATCGAGCAAGACATCACTTTACGATTATAAAATGTAATTTTGCACACTTTTATTGGTAATTTTCGGTTGTAAAATTAAAGTTCACACAATTTCCAGTATTTTCGTATCTTCACTAGGGTTGGCAAACATATAGAAGATAAGCTTTTTATGGCATATGATGTTGAAGCAAATATTGATTTTATATTTGGTAAATTAAATGTTGACGGACGATCGTGAGATTTTGTCAACGTAAGTTGAGAAATCCATCAACATGACAATGGGTAGAAGGCGTTAGTCATGTTAACTGACAATATTAACATAATCAAACTAAAAACGGTAAAAAGTGGCGATACTGATGAAGTAATAGTTAACAATGAAGAAACTCACGATAAAATATTAAAGACAACAACCATAACAGGTCCAGCTAAATGCTTACACCGTACTGTTGACATTTACAAAGCAGGAGATATAGAATTACTCGCCGATAAAGTCCCAGAGACTAAGATTAAAAACTAGTCCACTTTACCACTTTGAATTTCAAACATAATCTCTTATGGCGGTTTCCAATGCGCTAATTGGTCATAAAATCATTCCGTTTCTATCTATCCGTCGGTTACTGCAAATTTGTTTGTGAATCTCGAATCCAGTCGCGATTTCTCTTAATTATTTCATGCACTTGCTTCGGACATTTCTATTCGGTTGTAATTTTACTTTACTAGACATGTTTTCTTGTTTCTGTCCCCTTATCGTAACATCACCTAATGAAGATTGGTCATCAAGTTTGACCTTGATCAGATCAAATTATCTATCGAAGAAATCTTCAGTAACTTATCGCCTAATCATTTGAATACCAAGAATACCAAACTTTTAATCACAAATAACGATTTCTTTAACGACATCTTAATTATTTTATTAGCCAGAAAGATTATTACCAGCGAGAGATGAATACTTCGTTTCTTCTAACCCCATTATATCCCCATAAACATTTTTACTACCATTTTCCTCCCTCCCGCGTATGTTAAGAAAAGCTGAACGTATATTTTTCCTGCTCCCACATTCATTACTAACAAGTCTTGCTGGATTACTTGTGTTGGGAGGAATTAAGGGTACGCTTCCTTTTTATAAGAGATTGGCAGGATTACCCATCATTAGGGTGCAGCAAACAAAGGAAAGTTACTTGTGCTTGTTTAGTATTGTTCTGACATACATTCCTAATGGCTAGATTATATCTTTTTGTCTTTCGGCGCTTTTCAAAGTTCTATGCTGTTTAGTATGATGACATTAAACTGTGTAATATGCAGATAGCGATAGATATCAGTAGTTTATGTTGCAACGTAACTTATGATCATTTTATATTATTTATGGTCGATGTTTCTTTGGCTTTTAGCATTAGAACTAGCATTTAATGGTAGAAACATAGCAGTAAGTAGGTTGTAAATAAAGAAAAGTTCAAGATTCCAATCCTACACGTTTGTCCGCTAACACTTCTGAGTAATGTTCGAAAGTATATTTCATAAGGTTGACTACAGACATATTATCCATCACAGTCTCAACCACTGCTCTTAAAACGTCCACTTCACTACGATAACGTCCCATTACTAAATCAATAGCATCCCACGTCCATAATAGTTCCCAAATTACACACAAGTGCGTTAGATGATCGATTCAGTCGAACCTACGAATTACAGTCGATGGGTGCCGAAAGCGTCACAATGGCGTCAAAGTAAACAGTTTTCGATGAGTGGACATGTTTATCTGGCTCGGTATATCTTCAGGGCTCGTCAGGGGCGGGAGTAATGCTGCAAGCATTTTGGGCATGGGTCAAGATTTAAGCAGTAAGCGAAGATTGAATCTGGATGATTATTTCCTTAGAACCAGAGGATTTCGTATTGGCAAATGGTTCTAAACGTTCTTTGCTTCAACAACGACTTGCAAAGGATTTGAAATAAGGTTTTTGAAACAGTTAAAATTGACGAAGACTCTCTGTAGTTTTAACTTTGTTTATATAGGTTCTCAGTGTCATCAAAACTATTAACGCAGCTCATGTTATGAGAAATTTATCGTTACCCGTTATTTTCGCTAATTCTCATCCTGTCTGTTTATCATGTAAGTTTATTGGTTTCCTTGCTCTGCATAGCTAAATTCTCAACAGCTCAAACGGCATTTAGCTCCTCATCGTCATAAGCTTCTGAGATAATCGCTTATGCCTTGCATAAGCCCTCACCATCATATCCGACGCCCACATCTACTAAACATGAGATGTGCCGATTATCCAAATATGTATACTATGTACCTATTATGTATATGTAATGTAATGTATATTTACTATAATTACGACCGCATCGTGGGTCAGGTGGCAGAGATTGACGTCCGATATGAAGCGGTATCTCGACTTATATCTAACGTAATTGTTTTCTGATACACTTTCATTTGGTTAGCTTTATCTGGTTAATACATCCGGTTGGCGGATGCTGTGCTTTGAGTGTTATCAGAGGTATAAACCACTTCAGTATTGCCCGTAATGCCTGATTTCACTTGGACGAATGTATAAAATACACTGTTGGATTTTTTCCGTAGCTCAATGACGTGATGGGAATTCCGACATTGAAAATATTTAGGGTTTTATGTATTAAGATGTTGCTAAGAGTGCATGATAAGGAGTTTAAGTGTCGTTAAGGTTTCTTTAAGACAAATTGAAGAATACCTAGAATATTTTATCGAATAAAAACATACCACGGTCCACATAGTTTTTTACAGTCGTCATTGTCAATACTTCATCAGGAAATCTTAGAAAAGCTAAGTGAATCACTTTCACATAATTTCACGAGAAGCCACTCAGATTTAGAACCTCTTGAAAAGTCGCACAAACGAATGAGTTCCAAACACTCTCTAACTCCACTTACATGCTCCAGTAGAATGGGGTTAACTGTTAACTGCTCGTATGTAGGTACTTACCTGAAACAAAAACAACAACAACAATAAATAAACGACCATCCAAACTTTATATTATTTACTTGTAATAGAGCAATTTCTCAAAACTTTCCAACTCCACACTTCAATAGATCAAATTTTGTATAGAAAGGGAAGGTTCTTTAATCCATTGTAATCGCTAGCACGTGTGTCGCGGAACTTCGCCTAATTCCACCTAATGACCGTATTCATGCTAACACAAAGGAAAATCAGCCCTATCCTTACTTAGTTTAAGTTTAAAATCAGTTTATCACCCACACACAAGGCCACGATTAAGAGTCAAAGGAGGTAAATCAAATATCGTCATTTTGTTTAACTTCTTGGTAGATATTTCAATTATATTTTTTCTTGGATTTTTTTTTTTGTTATTTCTTTGAGTTCGACGTGAAATCTTTATTTGCCATTAGAAGAGAATCTAGGACTGTTATTCGTAGACGGATCTACTTACTTCTTAAGTGCTTTTCTTAAAGAAAAAATATTACGAACGAATTTTTTTTTGCCATTAGCCGCTTACTTTACTTGGAAAAACATTAGACCGTATTATTTGAACAGAAAAAATAGCATTATCAGTGTTTTGGTACTTATTCGATATAATTATTAGGTTGTTATTAATTCATAATGATATAAATGCTACATTGTTTTAGCTTTTATTGTTAAAAAAAGAACTCATTAAATGCTACAATCAATTTGTCCTATTGTGCCAATAAACCATTTATATCTTGAATAAATAAAAAATGCAGTTGAGCACTTCTGTCGTTTGGCTCTAAGAGGGTAGACACAAAGGGCTTGGCGTACAGGGACGAACAATAAAGGTATTGAAGGCAGTCTGCAAAGGGCACATGCTTTCAAATAATAGCCAGAGAATCCAAGTCGACGTACCCAAAGAATTTATACGAGGTCCGAGGTTTTACTCGAGTTGTCGCGAAAGAAACCGTTTGATTTTTGCGAAAAAAGTAAAAGCTGATGTTTTGAATAGAAAATAATTTGAATGTGAGTTTCTATTGGATTTTTTTATGGTCTCTTTCTTAATTTTTTATTTGGTGTTATTATTATATCTAATTATGGTCGTAATATAATGAGAAACAGTATAATTTCTAATTTATTCCTCTCATTGTTCAGTAAAGGTCGCTAAGCTTTAACTGTTTTATATTGATTGGAAAAGAGAAAATATGGTAATTATTCGATATACTTATATGGGAGAACTAATGGCTCCATACATGTTATAAAGATTTCCCTACGCATTCTTTTGTCTTACTACTGTTAGTATTTACCAGACTCACCACATCTACCTAAGGTAGGTCATCTAAGCAGTTAGAAAAAAAACTAGCTTTTTTTTAACTACTTAGATGACCTAAAATTAGCTGAACATATTATCTTTACAAGGAGCGGCCGCCTATATGAGCTTCGTAACCCAGTTACTGGGTTATAATTGTTATCACCACTGGAGAAAAATTGACAACCAGCCTTACCGAAAAATTCGGTTGTCAAACTCTCCTATATTGGCATTACGTTGCTCAGTAACTGGGTTGTCTAGCGTAGACTTCTTGGTAAAAGTGGTTGTCAAACTTTCTTCGTTGAAAAATGTAAAAAAAGTATTTTCCTTTATTAAACCTATACCAGTTCAGAAATGATATCCCTGCTAGGCTATCCATTAAATGCAAATGTCCTCTTGTTACTCCCTAAAAGGGAGGGACAATCGTGCCGGGGAAAACGAAATGCTTAACTTTTTATAAATGTTTGCACGAATGCTTTGTCCAATGTCTGGAGCGAAGGGGGACTTTTTTTAGGACAAAAAGCGGATATTTATTAAAATATTGTCAACTTTTTGTTTCTTGAGATGTCCCTTTGTGATAGACGCGCGGTTTGATGAAATTATTAGTCTTGAACTGTTGATGTTAGAAGCTTATTTCAGGCAGCCATTGTTGTCTTATTATTGTATTGTATGCCAGCATTTTTTTTAAATCAGATCAGTATTTTTTTTTGTTTTATTTTATGAAAACGAAATTAGTTATGCTAAAAACACTAATTTAGAAAAACGAATTTGGAACTAGATTTAATTTCAGTTTAATGAAAAAAATTAATTTTCATTTAGGTAATACTATTAATTTAATTTTCATACAAGTAATTCGAAAATAAATATGAAATAGTCTGAAAGCATTTAATAAAAGCACTAAAAACTAAAATTAAAGTTGTACACTTCAACGTATACTTATCACGAGTATTGTGAAAGAAACATAAGAACTTGTTATCGACAAAAAACTTCTTTATCTTTGCCATTCGATAGCCCTCGGAAAGTTACCGAAATTGTAAATCGATTGTAAATCGTAATCACCGACAGTTACTTTCATACAAAGTGTCAATTAAAGGCAAGTTTATATGAGTGTGAGAACAATAGGACTCAGAAACATGTGATCTGTGCGAATTTACGAGAAATTAAAAGTAGGACATACTGATAAACATCTTGGGACAATGAACAATTCTTTATTATATGGACAACAATTTGGGAGGCTACTGTTTTGGATCTTAGTAGGTTTTTTCTTTATAAATCATGTGTGATCATTTTTGAATTCGTGATTTTTAATTTTGAAATTGTGTACATGATATACTTAATAAAAATACGATTTGAAATATTTTTAAAAATACGGTGGTAAATACACAAAACAGCAATAAAATTAAAAGCTTTGAAAAATCTGAGTTGGGTAATTTCAAGAGCTCATGTCGTTGTATTTCATTTCTTAAAAGAAGTGACGTAATTTTGAAAATGATTTGTTTCATGTGTTACTACAACTAACAAGTCAAATTCTAACTTGCTAACTATCCATAAATAATACCTACACGTCCACAATATAGCCCTAACTCAGCATAACTAGATGTACGGTCACTTTTGCCCATATATGGCAAAACCTGATAATACTTCTAGCGAGAGAATTTACGGCTTCATTCACACTGTAGAGCATAAACACTGGCACTCCACCTATTCAACACTGGCCCTTAGTCGAAATGTCCAAAACAACATGGCGGAAGGTTACGTCATATAGAGTTACTTGCGTAAATAAATATACCCCTTAATTTTCTATAGACAGTATGTATTCTAATCTATATATATAAAAGAACAGGGGTTTTTCTTTTGACTCGACTCATAAACGCAGAAACTTGAATTTTGAACAGCATTTGCATCTACCATGTAGATTGGCAATAAGACAGGATTTTGCGAAAATCCTCCTCTACGTTTGTATGTCTTATTCCTTGGGTTTATAAACTAAACTACCACGAATAAGAACAGTAAATAAATAAGATAGCACCATTTTTTTTTTAAACTACCCTTAATCTAGGGGTTCTAAAAGTTTGTATGGTAAAATCATAACGCATGAGCTGATAATTTGAAAATCAGTATTTACATACTACATAAGAATTAATCATACATGTTTTTTGGATTTTTCGAAAATCATAAAAGGGGTATTCAAGTTTTAAGGGGAGATATTAAACCACTAAACGAGAAACCTGAATTTTGGATGATAGTTTGGAATGAGCAATAAGACAGGATTTTGCGAAAATCTTTCTTTGGGGTGAAAAACTTTGTTTGCTAATAAGATTTTCTTATTCTTTGGATAAACTTGAAACTTGGTACGAATGTGAGTTAAAAAAAGATGGACACTATTTTTTTCAAACCTACCCTCCATTTTTTTTTAAAACCGCCCCCTAAATTTAAAAGGGTTGATTAAGTTTTAAGAGAAGGGTAAATCCTTATCGTAAGCAGTACTGCTTGCTTCGATAAATTCTAAAGTGGGCATAAATTATCTCTCAACCGAATAAAGGATACGGATTTAATATATTTAAAAATCAACCCCTAGCGTATTTTTGTTTGTTTGTATTGAATAGGCTGAAACTACTAGAGATTTTCCAAAAGTATCTTATAAGGAGGGTGAGCTGGTTTTAAATTTACTGAGTTCGAAGTTAGAAACACGCGCAGACGAAGTCGCGGGCAAAGTGCTAGTTTGTTATATTTTGGTAAAACTGATTGATTTTGGAATGGATTTTTTAACTGGGATAAGTTTCAACTTTTTTTTTGTTTTTTTTTTTCAAATTTAGTGACTTGTCTTTATATCCTATACCAATTGAAACGAGCTCTAGCTTAAATAATAACTTAAAAGTTCGTCTGTTTTCGTTCGTACTTACATTAGAGGCGCTTTTTCAATTTCCATACAATAAACTCAGGAAATACTTCAAGTACTTACGCCGTAAATGAAATTCAGAAATCATGCGAGAAGGCCTCAGTAGTCAATCACCACCTGTCAGGGTATTACACGGATTATGAAACCCCCTGTACACAGTAAATATAAATAAATCCTTGTATATTAAAGTAACAAGCCGGTGATTTACTGTTATTACACGCTATTTATATCTGATTGCTTTGTAATTGACATTTGCCGACCAGCGAGCAATTGATTGTGTTGTTTCTTATTACATGAAATATCCATAGTGTTACGGTAACCAGTAAAGTAACTAAGCCCTTTATTTGAAACTAGGTTATGCATGCGTGTGGCTCGCATTAAGTCAATTCGAAATCTAAATTACAGTGCCTCTTTATAATATTAATAAAGATCAAACGCAGGTGTTACGGTACGGTTGTACGCTTGCCAGGGTCGCGGAACTATCCAAATTGGTAATCGTGACCCTGTAACGTAAAATATACACACACATACACAGGGCGGGAGGACTAATTAGATATTTTTTAACTAAAAAAAGTGTTCCGGTTGTCAGTTTTTATTCTATTTAAACTACTTTTATACAAAATCACTTGTCTCGTTGTTGCAGCTGCTACTTTCACGAATGGCATGCTTATATTTCGTTTAGCCCATTTCGAATACTGTTCCAATTTGAAATACTGAATGTTCATGTCTACTGTGGCGTGTGCACACGAAGTTTGTTTATTATGATGTACATAGTCGCAATTATTGGTTGTTATTGATTTGCGTTAGATGAATATTATGATTGACCTGAACAGACCAGCGTGCAAGGGTACGAGAAGTACACGAAACGGAACGCATTTTAAATATTTTATCATTAAAAAATCAATAACTATTATACTATATATGGCCCTTCATTTGAAATATACTGAAAAAAAATAAGTATTCGACAAAATGTCTATTATCTTTCGATGTTGACGGATATATGCTTTTATTATAAATGCTACAAAATAACGAATTAAAGTCTAAAATCGAAAACTCAAAATTAAGAAGAACAAAATCAGGTTAAGGCCTCAAATCATCAGATAAGTATCAACTTCAGAATCTTTCTATCTCAATTTACACCATCAACAATTGTCTAATGTTTAACTAATTGTATGGGAAACTTCAACACATTATTAAGCTAAGGTTAATGATCACACTATTCACACAAGGTCAGAAAGGGAATCCACATGAAAGCTTATAATTAAGCCGTGAAACCTCAGACTAAATACCTCAGACTAGGAGCCAATTAGTATTCTTAATTAATGTTTGCTTTGAGGAATTAAATATTTTGTATTTAAAGTATTTATTGGAAAGCTTGAATATATCTTTCATGTCAGTTTCTTTCATATTTAAAAAGCTTCTATTAAGAAGATTTTTTCATTATGTTAATTATAACATAATGAAAAAGATTATTCGTTTTTAGTAACTACCTATTAACACAGAATGACATTCTACCAGAGAGAAAAAGAGGAAGAAAGGAGAAAGAGGCCCTCTTTGGTAGCATGAATTCTACATGAAGTTCAATAAAAATTTGGCAACGTAAAAATAAGTTTTGATAGGTATTGCTTTTATAGACGTATACATAATCATCACACACAAATTTTCAATCAATCACAGTTTTGTTGATCTGTGGTGTACTTTCGTTGATCGTATTACCCAGTTAGTGGTTTGTGGAGGTCCGATAGACAGTCACTCCCTTGTTAAATACCTACCGATATTCAGCTGCATCTGGTTCCACTGGAAACCGACCCCAATATAGCTAATTGGGAAAAGACTAGTTTTAGAACTGTCAACATCGTCATTCATTTGTTTCAATTGCGCCTGAAATTCCCTAAATCAGAATCTATTTCAATACCACCAGATTACCAACCATCTGTCAACAAAATACCGACCAACCTAAATGAATTTCAGGCTTGTCTTCAGCCTCAATCTTCCACAAATTGATGAACTGTAAGCAAGAAGGATGAAATTCATAACAGAAATTAGGAAGGCATGGCATAGTTATCATTATTAATAGCGGTGGTTAGAAGTCCAACTATATTGGTGTCGTAATGAATTTGGACCTATGTAACCACAGTTGGGCAGTTGATACGAGAAATGGGTCCAAAGGTTTCAAACCCACTGTTTTGAGCAGTTGGTTTAGTTGATTTATTTCTTATAATTACGTTACTGTTTCTGGATAATATGATAAACTATATCATGCTGCGTACGGTAGGTACGGTATTTTACCACAGAAACGTCACACCGAGACAAAAAAATATCACGTGTGATAATTCTGGTTCTATTAAATTATCTCTATACCCATCAAAATCTGTTCTGTAGTTATTGTGTGAAACAGAAACAAACATCTATCCGAAGAGAGGATATTTTATGCTAAGCTAGATCAGAAACTTCGTCGCGGGACTTTTCCAATTACCGTGACCCTGGAACGTAAAGGGCTATTGAAAGATACCGTGGATTTTAATCAGTACGAATCTGACAGTCCCGAGATCCCGCCCTGTTCTGGGTGGGTCCTTCATTTGATTATTTTACCACGTTAAGAACCTAAAGTTTCTTGTTTATGGTATAGTACAGATTTTCTTGCAAAGTCATAATCAGATTCGAAACTATCCTATACAGCAAGTGACTGAATAAAATCCATCATAAAATGACGTCGTCCATGATCATTGAAACACGTACCCTAGCGGCCACGGACGGTTATTGGCACCGCTTATATCCATATTACCGTCCATACGGCCATACGCGCCGTGGTGCAATCTCAGTGTCATTGACTGACCTAATAATCTGAGGGTAATCTTATGTTGTGGGACAAGGTATTAGCGTATAGGATTAACTGTTTATGTTGGTACTACAGCATGTTATATGCTATGATAGGTGTAGTCGCACTCAAAGTGTTTTGTATTCAAAAGCATTTTTTTTAAGTTCTCAAAAAGTTGTTCAATTTATCGAACTAGTTGCCCGTTCGAAAACATAGATCAGTGCCTTTAGCACGAGTTTTCAGTATTTGAGACGTAAAGTAAACAGGAACTTTGACAATTTCAAATTGACAATTTTCAAGGGAAAAATTAGTTCCTAATTCGCACACCAGAGGCGCTGTTCTATTTTTTCATAAAAGAAACGCTGTAAGTACTGGAAAAACGCTGTAAAGTAAAAGAGTGTAAACTCGTGCTATGGGTTCTGTATGATACATATAACATAGAACATAACGTATTACAAAAGTTACAAAAAGAGATAAAGCAGAAAACAGACTTTCTAAAAATAGAAGACTTTCGATCAATGACCTATCGTTTACAAATACAAACGTTTAAAAAAACATTTAAGAATCCTACGATTCCACTTTTAAAGCAAATTCTAAAAATGGCGCGTAAAGGCTGGAAACTTAGTCCGTGCGTACTATTCTTAAATTTTGATAAACTTCTTGCTTTTATGGCACAGTGACCTTTATTTTTGTTGTTATAAGGTTTATGATAGCGCAAATACCTGTGAAAGGGCTGAACGGAATGTGCAGATATCATGCTCAACACACAATATCGACGTGACTGCGATGACCCTGCTACTACGTGAGGTGGCTAGAAAGGCCCACGAGAGATAAAAATAGATTACCACTATTATGACCACGGATGTACTCTTTAGTGTTTATTAATTTTTTCATCCCACCTATTCGAAAAGGAGGACTTGGTTCGCCTTTAAGTGCGCCCAAAACTGGTGTTTTCTATAGGGAACTTTTAGCGGGCAGAAATGAGTTTTTAATCCTCTTTATAAGTGCGCCGGAAAGAACATTGCCGCGCACTTTTTGAATTTGGAACATCTTAGTGCTCGGCACCAAAGAAATCGAACGCAAATAGTGTTTGAATAAAGACTGGCTGGAATGACGACCCATAGTCACGCCGCGTCACTGGCTGAATAAAAATTGTAGATTGTTTTTTTTTTTCGGACAGTGTCATGTGTTTTCCACGATGCGTTCACATGTTTTCGCCTCGTTCTCAATGGAACCTTCTATATAATTTTCATAATTGCGAAAATGTCTCAAATGTAAATATAAGTTTTTTAGTTGTTTTATTATTAGATCATTTCAATTTGACGGCGCGTTGTAACCCACGCGCGCCTCAAAGAGCGTCGGCATAATGACGGGGCCCCCCTCACAGAGGGCCAAAGCCTGCCGGGGTCGCGGGATTATTTCCTTACCGTGACCCCAGAACAGAAAGGGCTATTGAAGGACACCGTGGATTTTAGTCAGTAGAAGTCTGACAGTCCCACCCCGGGCAGGGCGGGAGGACTCATTTGATGATTTTACCAAGCTAAAATAAAAAATGATAATTTCAATTTAGTTGTTACTCTATGTTTTATTAACCCGTATAATAATATTAAAATAAAATACGAGGCGCTTTTTATTTTCTCATAGTGGGTGATGAAAAGTAGAGTGTATCACTCGGGCGCAAAATATATTTTTGGCTCGGGCGGCGTACTTTGAATCCCTCGCTACGTTCGTGATTCTACTAAAGAATCCCTCGCTACGCTCAGGATTCTACAGTAGAATCCCTCACTTCGCTCTGGATGCAAAATAGCGCCCTCGCCGTAAAAATATTACTTTGCTCCCTTGTCATACAATCTACTATTATCTTGTTGTGATCTATTTTTGCATGAGAGGAATTCGTAAGCAGATGTATAAAGTCTTCATAGTCATACAGTTATGTCGTATTTGTTATAAATTCTAAAGATTGTTTTCAGACGAATCAACGTCATTATGGCGATGTATGAATTCATTGAATATAGCTTTTCACTAACATACACATAAGTAGAAATTAAAAACATCATTGAAAATTGTTAACACAGAAACATGTAGAAGAATCTGATCCCTCTTTCATCATCCGAATCCCCCATCCCTAATAGGAATTAAATAATTAATCACCGAGGTAAAAGCAATGAAAACAGATGTCCTACAAACAAAAGTAATTTTGCTAAAATGCCCCACAAGTAGCCGTCTGTCACTATCCGTTCCGGATAGCCGTCGGCAGGAATGACAACCCTCGAACGCTGCCCGTGATATTACGGAAAGGGATATTTAGAATCCGTGATATTTAGGGGGATATTCTGCCGGCTAATCGTATTGTTGCCAAATGTGGTCTGCAAGATTAATTACTTTATATTGTTGAGAAGCAATTATTTTTATCAAAACGACCCTCAAATGTCTTTTATTTTGTAACATGACGCAAGACACAGAAAAACAAATATTACGTAAGATTGGAGTAAACATGTAGTATCTACATTTGTAACTCTGCCAGATAATGTAGACGACATTAATATTTTTTATTCGTATTGGGTTGACACACTGATAGTGTTTTCTGTTGCCAAATGTCCATGATACGGGACATTATTTTAGCCTTTCCCATTATTAGGATATTTATTACTCGATAATGTATAAGTTGATATTAAATAAAGACAAAAAAGATCAAATCAACAACGTTAATATTTCTATTGATCGCAGAAATTTAAATGTAACTTGAGATAGCAAGTCACTTTTTAAAGACGTAATAAAACTATTGATATTGCATTTATAGTATTGTTGCATTGAATATTACTACTGACGTTAATCTGTCTATGCAAAACTTTACTATCCAATAAACTTTAACGAGAAAAGTTATAATTTTTAGTAGACTGAATACCTATAGATAGATGTTGTTAGATACTTTATGGTCATGTTAAACACATGTTTTCACGACAAAACTAGAGCATTCAGTTCCACTTAACCGTGCGTTGTTCGACAAGGACTTGTAAGGCCAGTGTAACGGAAAATTAAAAAGGCAATTTTCTTAATGAGCCCACTCGCAGCGGGGGGTTAGCACGGCTTACGCGACACTACACATGATAGCAGGTTACATACATAAAGGTTATGTGTATATTAAATTGAAGGGGAGTCTGTATTAGCTATGGTTTTATTCGTGGGCTTGTTTGGAGTCTATTTCTGCTATTTGCAGCTGGGAAGTAATCAAGTAATCAGTCGAAAAGTACTAGAGTGTGGAGACTACGGAGTAGCAAGCGCAGCGTAGGACGTCCACCAGCAAGGTGGACAGACGACCTTATAAAGGTCGCCGGAAGGCGCTGGATGCAGGTTGCCTCCAACCGGTTTATGTGGAGATCAAAAGGGGAGGGTTATGTTCAGCAGTAGACGTCCTATGGTTGAGATGATGATGATGATGATGAAGTAATCAAGCTACGTGAAATCCGCCTTGTAAATTCCATCTTAGTAATGATTTGCATACTGTTTTGTCTCAAATATTTTTCCATTCTATTCTTAAATATCCGGAATTTCATATAAGCAGAAATTCGTGTAAGACAGTCAATGGGTAGCCACAAATTGTCAAAATGGAGATAAAATAACCATTTGCACATCCATATAGGCTTAAAAACAATAAGTTACCTTATAAAAACATTAATATACAATTTCGTATGTGATACGCATCCTACACTCTACGTAGGCGACGTTGGAGGCGTAAACCTCAATTTTGACACAAAATATGGTCAGGATATGTGTACATTCATGTGAAAATGCCACTATAAATGTTTGTGTAAACTTAAAGTCAAGGTTTTAGTATTTTTAATCGGGTTTTAAAAGACTGTTGGCACCTACATGGAGTATAACCAGTACGTTGTGAGTCTTTTGTGATAAAGCTAGGTACACTATGTCGAGAGCAAGTCAAGGCTAAATAAAGGAAGTTACGTCCTAGAAAATCGTGAAGACGCGATAACGATTCTACCAATATGCAAGATGTTCGATGCTTTTGGCCTAAATTTTATCTGCACAGATAACCCAGGAACACGTAATTGTTTGTTTACCAAAAGTAAGATTGATCACCTAATTTGTTCTTTTGAGTAGTAAACTTTATGGTCAATTAGTGAACGCAGGCGCCATGGGGGCGATAAATCACAATAAACTTTAATGAACCATCAATATCATCCAGCTATTATGTCAAACTTAATTAAGCGGTATCATTTCCCAATAAAATACTGCCACACCGTCTAATCCGAGATTAATTACTACCCTACACAGCAGTACAAACAATCAGTTGATTTACATAAAAGAAAGCTTTTAATTCGGTTAAGCTACGCGGTTAATCACAGGTTCAAACCAACTAAGCTCCTAGTGGTCATTTGTACCCGTCACACCAATAATTAACCCAGACAAGCCGAGAGCAGTAAACGGTTAACTACCATTTAAATAACAGAATAATGAGAGAAGAAACCGGATTTGTAAAGGTTAAGAGTTATGTTTACGCATTGGTTACGTTTTTAGACATGGTTAATAGATGATGTTAATTACAGTGGTCTGTGGCTGCTTAGCGGTTAAACCTGGGCAAGTCCGTCGCCAGTGATATAGGTATAGAATTAATCAGAAAAGCAGTTACACCACATATCTCGAGGACTCACATAGTAAAAGATTCTTCCAGCTGCCGCCAAGAGCACGCAGACAGCGGTGGAGACGAGGCGCGGGCGCAGCGGGCGGGGCGCGGGGAGGGACCATCCTCACATCACCCTCCGAAGAACTTCTCCCTAGCAGCGACGACCCCCTATCCCTCGACAAAGACCGACGCCTCCCGAAAGGCGCTCCTCTAACAGTCGCGAAATTCTCCTCACAAGCCACATTGAAAGTATCTAGAGGAATTCCTTCTGGTTCTGTGTTCCTTCTACTTCTCACAGAGAACGTTCTTCTAAAACCATTAGCCAGACCTTCAGCTATTTTCTTTTTAGGCTTCGGAACTTCTTCAGAACTGACAACAGTAATATCATCCATTTCTTGTGGTTCGTATGTTCTGTAAGCTCTATTCTGTTCTATGCCAGTGAGGTCTTCAATACCACCATGTCTATACTTCAAGGGTTTTGCACGGTCGATGACCCCGAGCTCATCGTAGCTTCTGTAAGTGGATGAGGCGCGCCTTGGAGCTGGCGGCCGGCCTGCTCTGTCAATCGTCATTTTTAGAGCTGAAGATCCGATCAGTAACCTGACGAAGAAACGATCGAATTGAGAATTGTGAACAGAGGCTGATCCTGGTTTGCACGACGAAGCTTTCCACACAGATGATGGTGATGATTTTGGTGAAGAGAACACTGGTGCAGCACACGGCTAAACAAGCGGCAACAGTGAGGCAGTCACACAGACAGACAACGTGTAAGCAACTCATCACGAGTGTGTTAATGATTCACATGTAGTGTCAGAAGTTATGCAGGTTGTAAATTAATTGGGAACCTCATTATAAGAGCCCGTTTAATAGTTTATTTATATAGTGGTCATAAAATTAACACGAGTAGTCTTAGAGGTTTCGGTAAATATAGTTCGTTATAGGTTAAAGAACTCTTTTTGTAGCTTTTGACGCCCAATTTTGGAACACTGCTTTTATAACTTAATCAATGCAAATGTAAATGTAAAGTTTGATAAAATTCGTATGTTTACGAGCTTTTCTTTATGTATTTTGAGTCTTCTTTCTTTTGACTTACATGTTTTTGTTTCGTGGGTGAATTTCTATCAGTCATACAGTGTGATGTGCGTGTATGGCAGCAGTAGAGCAACAATGCCGTGACTAGTGCACCTCATGGGCCACATGCCCATAAAATTTGTTTACCATCCCCGACGCCGCGGCGGACTCAAATCTATTGATACCATCACGGAACGTTTATACGCTGCCAGTTTTAACAGACCTCATTTTCATGGAAAAAACTTTTTTACTAACTTATTACGCCTGTAACGGGTAATAATTTGTAGTTTTTATTTTTGTGTTTTCCGTATTGCCCAACAAATATTTTTCGTGTTTCTTTTTCTTTTTTTTCTGTTATTCTAGCTATTCGTAAAAACTTTTGCGTTCTGAAATAGTAGCTGTCAAACAAGTCGTCGTAAAGAAGCGTTGACTTTGACCTTCAAACAGTACTTCACTAAACAAACACGCGACACAAGAGATTGTCAATAAAATCACATTCGTTCTACATTAATCCAAACATTTAAATACTTGTTTGGGCTCGCCTAGTAAAGTAAACACACATCAAGTATCTCAAGTGATAAACACACTCTGGGAGCCAATGGAACTCGACCGCCAATTCAAGTGGCTAATGACCGACACGTAATTACCAACAATTGCACTAGCCTGCCTACTGTCGGACAGTACTGTCCTCGGAAACTATCCGATTAGTGAGACGGAATTCGAACAATTATCGAATTAGGTACCGTTTCCTGCTTGTTAGGACACTCGACGTCAATGAGATCCTTATTGTTGGAGCGTGTCCCGAATTTTCGGGAGTTTAAAAGTTAAGGGGGTTCATAAGTGGTTAGTAGAGAAGTGTACATACCTATACTAAGTCTATGATCTTAAGCTAGAATTTAATCCCACAGAGGCTCAATGAGGTCAAAAATTAAAAAATAAAATAATTAAGCAGTGAATGCTTTAGGTACTGCAAGCATCATCAAGAAACGTCTAATCATTTATGGCAGATATTCTGAACAATTTCAATAGGTCCACACTGTCAATATATGCATCTCAAACTGCAACACAACACTTGATATCTTCATTAAAGTGTGCCTGATGATTATATGTAAGTAAATGATAGATAAATTGTAGCCTTGATACCAATTAACGGACTCAACGAGGCAATCAAGCTACTGAATGAAGTGATGTCAATTAGACTCATTAATGAATTCTTAACGATGTTGCCGTCTCTTTTCAATTTGAACAGGACTTTGTAATTTAAGTGAAAGAGGAGGCGAGATAAATAATGATGATGATTCCGTTTCGAATTGAATAAGGGTTGATCAAGTTGATTTTATAAAGGATGGTGTTGTTATTCAAAACGGTCCTAAAGTCAATGTGAACGAAAATCGTTAAGCATTATTTTCTGTGTTGGTTTGAGTAATATGCAACCTCTATGATTGTTATGTGGGACTTATGTTTAATTAGATGAACTAAGAGATTATAAAGGTGGTTGGGGCTTTCTCAATAGATAATAGACAGCTTACGAGGCCCTTATTTGCAGCCGTGGACTGCGTTAGCCCTTAAGTTGATTGATCATCTGTGAATTTATTTATATTTGCGTAGGAGTCTTTACGGTTTCAGTTACGTTTTTTTAAACCAGAATCATTAATTAGTATGTATCATTACATGAAATTGATTGTCATTATTAATGGCTGGTTCAGATAAAAATTAAAAGTTTGTTTCACCCACGTTCTTTTCTTCCTACAATTTGTCTTACTTGAACTGAATCATTAATAGTTTTTTCATTCATTCTGTCATTCATTCGTTCTTCATTCCTCTTGTTTTCTCTATGATTGGCCGAACAAGAAAATTGAACTTTTGAATTCAATGCATGAAATGACTTTATCGATTCTGAATCAAAATTGGACGAAGAAAACTTAATTTTAAGTACAAATTATTTGGAAAGTAAGTATTAAAATCTTTATCGTGGGATTAGAAAATGTGACTTTCACTTTTGAAATCGCTACTAGCAAATTGCATAGGGACATAACAGAGCAATTAAAAGGTTGTTCAATGGCAAAAATCACGTATGTACCGCTTCAGGCGAGGCTATTAATTTCATCCACTTTTGCTAATATTCAAAGCAATTAGAAATTGCTATTGGAACAACATTTTGAATTTTAATGTTGGATATTTCAATAAGTCATAGCTAAATACTCGTGGGCCTTGAGGCGGTCAAATGTAGTCTTGTTCTATCGCTTGAATCTTTATTCGCTACCAGTACAAAATGATAACAGCAGTAAACAAAAACAAGTTGCAGAAATAGTATTTTCATGTTCTTTTATGACTATCTTTATGTGTTGTCAACTTATTTGTTTTTATTTATTTCTCGTTTTACCACTATCTTGCCTGATAGTAAGCGAAGATATGGTCGACGGTGATTGCCTACAATGAACTAGTTTATTTCTATTTTAATGAACGCACAAAACTACTGTGGTCTTTCGGCTTATAATCAGCTTCATTCAGAGACTTGTCAGAAATTGTTTGATGTTAAACGCAGATGTAAAATTGGCAAAGACCAAGAACTTCCGATAAAGCAGGATATTGGGATTCAATAATTCAGGGTGTTCAAAGATTCCATTGCAACAGAATTTAAAATCAAACCCACCATTTTAGAAAAGCAGCATCTTTCACCTATCACGTCTCGTTGCAGCCTCCACAATCATAGCCCAGAGATATCTTATAACGAACTACAACAGTCGCTCGTGCGTGAAATGAACTGCGGAGATATTGTGATGAAAACAACGACGATGTTGCTCAAGAAACTGATAGTGTATCAATGAAAAAATTCAATTGAAAATTCTGTTTAGATACGGTTGGTGGTATGGAAATTGAAATTGAAGAATCTGTCTGTGTAAGTAACTTCTTATAAGAAACTGAGCAAGTTAAAGGTGAAATTGTACAATTGAAGCAAAATTATCATTTGTCTTAGTTGAAAATGTTGTTGCTTGACAAGCTTGGCTTTGTTTTTATCTGTCTTCTGCTTGATGGAAATTGGAAACCACTCATTTTCCTACTCCTCCGCTATTAATTTCTTATTACTTCTGTTGCAGGATCTAAGACAGATAAATTCATTCTCCGGGTCTTTGCTCAAAAAAGAACCACGAGCAGGCAATCAAGCAACAGGCCAGACTCCTCATATTGGGGTAACTATAGTGCAAATATTTTTAAAGCGGCGACAAAAAGTCTACGAAGATCTTCTAGCTAGACAACTAATTGTTTTGACGTCAACAGACAGAAGCCCAGTAACCTTTGCCCCTCTGATGACCAAGCCGCAGTTTATGAGAACGGACTGAGAATGTTTAGTGATGATGACGAATAAATAAGTAACGAGATTATTAGAAGAACATAGGCCAAGATATGATTGTTGCTCTAAAACTTGTTTCGAATATTTTTTTGTTCATCTTGTTAAAAAGTCATTGACTTAAAATTATATCTAGTTCAGACCACTCTCAGCGGATGTAGTGCTAAAAAAATAAACGACTCTTAAAGAAAAAACTGTATAACCCAGTTTTTTGCAAAAAACATCCGACTCTTCGCAAGTATTATGAATATTATTACTGCTATATTAATAAGTGCGCAAACTTTAAAAAGTCAAGTAATCGCGTTGTTTTAAAAGTTTCGCTGGTCTTGAGTTTAAAAACTTGGTAGAGCTACCAGCATTTTTGAGAGGCACTCGAAATTGCGGCGTTAAAAATAGTTTTTTTTTAAGTGCGAGTGGCACTTACCGGCCCGTTTTTAAATGAATTTGAGCGCCGGAAACCGTCGCGTCAGTTACGAAATCCCATTGATTAGGTACCGGGTACAACATAACGCTCTTTTGTAATTTTAATTGTGTTTACAACAGTGTGAAGTGTAATGGGAGCCATGTTTTTGCTGCTAATACTGTATTGTTCAGTTTACACGGATGTTGATGTTTTTCTTTAGTTTTGTAATTGAGTACAAGAAGTTCAATTGAGGGAGTGACCACTCTTGACGATGGAATTACAGTTTAAAAGAAAAAGAGCTTTATGCACATGTAATTAAAGCGAGAATTTGCTTGTCTCTTTGTCTATTTATTTTTATTGCATATTCTACATACTTAAAGTTCTTTTGTGTTAATTATTTTCCGAAAGATAAGTGTGGTCACAGCCTTATAGAAAATAATATATGTATGGGTATACAAGTAGACACATGATAAGGGTCTTTGCTGTCTAAAATATCAGATTCAGACCTCTGGAGTGTAAACTGAGGTATATTTTAATAATTTATTAGTAACTTCCATACGAAATATCCCTATCACAAGGTTGTCCTATTTATCCCAAAGGTTGACAGGTAGGTAATGTCTGGAGGCAAATCCACCTATGTAATATTACTGGATAATGGAGATTAAAGAAAATGGTTTACTCAGAGTAACTTTATCGGTTATATAATAATTATTAATCGCTTTATATCGCAGAAGGTAGGAAGGCTGGAATAGCCCAGCAGTTTAGCCCAGCAGTTATGCCCAGCAGTGGGATAACATGCCATAATTTGGCTAAGATAGCGCAGAGGCTACGCGATTGACTGCTGCGCTGTGTGAGGCAGTTTCGATTACAGGTAGTACTGGGTTTCGATGTTTGTGTATGAGAGTTTGAACGTTTGTAATCGCATCCACGATAAAGGAATTATTCACTGAGGGGGAAATGCAAAAAAAAATTGTTATATTATTTATAAAATTCTGACTTTTACTTTAAAGTACTGTACAAATCAAAGGAGTGATTTAAACTAACTATACCATTCATTCTTTAGTAGGCATTTAAGTTCATTCTTTCAGAGGGAGATAATAATAATATAAGAGATAATGATAAGAGAGATAATAAGTGGCAATTAAGCCGCAATAGCCATATAAGAGAGTCAATACACAAAATGACAAAACAATTGCCTTTTCAATACAACCGAATAAAAACTACTATTATACGATGAAAATAATTTAAGCGTTAATGATCGACACATAAACGGTGAGCAGTAGGTTAATGGGGAGATACACGCCATGCGATTACGACACAAAAGTGTACAAACTGATGTATTATGATACATGTATTCAGGTTGTGGTCCATATATGGAACTAGTGCGTAAACAAGAGAAAAAAAACGCTTCCCTGAATTTAATTTAAATTTTTGGGTTACTGCGTTTTAGTTTTGTGCATAGATATGGTACATTTTTGTACTTTGTAAAGTTCGTTGTTCAAATAGGGCACGCTAGGAAAACAATATTGGTGTCTCTTTTACACAAGACTAAAATAATATGTTTTTGTGTTCTATATGAATGAATTACTCTATGTATTCTTCTTTTTGACAAAATATTTGGGTGAAAAGAAGCGCAACGTAAAAAATTTCTTCAGTTACGAGAGCCTTCCTCGATAAATAGACAATCAAAGACCAAATTTTTTTTTTTTCGAATTTGTGGTTTCTGAGATAAGTGCGTTTCACAGATAAAAAAAAAATTGTATAAAAAGTCATAGAAAGATAGAATAGCTCAAATTATAAACGAACGTTGCAAAAATAATTAACGAGTTGCAAAATTTTGTCAAACAAAATTAACAGACATCCTCTCATTATAATAAAAGAAGCTAGCTTCCTAGAATAAACCCATTAACATACAAGAATTCAAATTAAACTTCAAATGAAAATGACATTTGATACGCGCAAAGGAGTTTGCAACATTCTGCCAGGAAAATGACTCAATGTATTCATTCGCTTGTTTCTATTTGCCATGCCGTTTCATACTGTGTGGAATTATCGTGTTTACATGCACCTAATGTGCTTGTTTATAAATCGTTTATTAATATGTATGACTTGTATGGAAGATAACATAATGCTGAGATTATGTGCAGTTTATTTAAAGGTTAAGTAATGTTCCTTTTAAGGACAGATCTGATAGATTGTGAAAATGTTTCGCTGTTTTATTTTAAGAGTCAATAGTCTGAAAAACACTGTTTTTTGAAGTGAAAACTTCTTTAGCGGCGTTGTACACTTTTTCTGTAATGGGTAAAAAATTTAAAACTCGCGTCAGGGTCACGTGACCCTGATCGAAAATGAGTAAGACGTCATTCAAATTAAAAATAAAACATAGTAACAAAAAAGTTTTCACTTCTACCGGCACTCCTGGAGTGCAACCTTTTTTTTTTAATTGGCATTTTGTTTGGTAATACAGAACCTCCTAGTAATTCGGAATTTATAAGATCTGCCTAAAGAAATTCTGATAAAGATTTTTGGCTTGTTTTTTGGAACGAAGTTCCTTAACGCGCGTTGTAAAAGGGGGCTAGACGGAAAGAATTCTTACGAAAAGTTGGCATGACACTTTTTTGCCTCGCCCCGCACCTCGCGCCTGCACCCCGCGCCCCGTACCCCTCACTCAACCCCCGTTCCTCGTGACTCTTGTCGTATTGCGGCGTGCACATATTTCTCTGTCTCTCTCTCTCTATTTATTTTTGTTAACTTCGTTCCATCCGGGTGTCCATTGACACCTCTCAAGTTTTTTCCTCAAAAGTACTTGATAAGGTTATGATGATACACGTCAATCCCAAAACTCCCGACTTCCCGAGTTAGTTCAAACCTCTGTCATATCGCATATTGTCTGTCACCGAGTTCGCTTTTTCTCGCCAATCCGCGCGAATTCGACGCTTTCTCATTATGACAAAAAGTGTCAATGTATGTATTTTTTAAATAGAATAATCATTCATCATTTTTCTCAATTTTTCATTGTGTTTTCTGCTGGCTGTAGATGAATTAAAAAAAAGTTTTCGTCAATCAATTAGTATGTAATGTACTAATGTTTATTTATACATAATCAACAGATAAAAAGCCACACCCAGTCTGAGAACAGATAATCGCTTATTTTACATCATTATCAGATAATTACATTGTCATTGTCAACAAAGAAGGATATAACACATTTTTGTTCTAAAATAATGTTATATTGGTATTTAATGTGAGCCAAGAATTATCGTTCATTATCGATGAAACTTCGAAATCGCAGAACAAAACAGCTGTCCCATACATTTGTACTAATTATAGAAACGTCGAAATGTAAAAAAACAGCTGTGTTTTTAAATCCCATGGTTGTTCGTAAAAGTTGAACATAATAAATGAGTACAATGACCCCTATTACATTACTGGTAAAGAAAAACTACGGTGGAAGAGATATTTTCATAATCATATTTACTACCCGAACACGAGAAACGATCGATCAAGGTGCATCTCAGCGACTGCTTGCGATAGCTCGACTCAGCACTTATTAGAATTGCTAATTGGTATCTGCAGCTTACAGCTTCACTCTGTATAATATAATAAAGTGAACCTCCTGTATAATATCTCTGGCTAGAAGCTGTTTGGACACTGCTGTTGCCAATTTGTCAACAAAATATTTTTTTATTTGCGAAAACAAGCTGGCAATTTAATGAAACCTTATTGTTGTCTCAAAATTAATTTTGTTTCTTTCTATTTACCGAGTACTTTTCCGATTGCTAATATAAAAAATAAAATGAAACGTTATTTTTTCTTCCTTTTATTTTTTTAATAACCGTTTCCACCAAGGAAAACACCATTAAGGCGGAAGAAAAATAAAATGGAGGAAAAAGGTTTTACTACCCACTATTTGACATCAAACAGGCGGAGGTTTCAATTAACATTGGACAATGACCTTCAGTAAACTATTAAGGGCAACATTATGTTTGTAGGTGTTTAAACTGATAATTAGCACACTCGAACGTAAATTACATCAAGTACAAAGAACACTGTTGACAAGTATTTATCGGTAAACTATGTAGTAAATAATTAATATTGTAATTATTGTTCATAAACTCAGTTATCTACTTGTCGGTATTTACAAAGGAGAATTACAAGGAAAACCGCCATTACATATCTCAATTGCAAATAAAATTTCTTTCGGTAACCCACTTCGAAGTTGAGGACTCCAAAAGATGACGACAACTTGCTTGCTATGGATTAAATCACTCGTAAAAAATAAGATTTTAATCTTTTAGATTAAATAACTTAGCTCATAACATGAGTCATTGAAATATCTGGCAGATTCATTTATTCAATAGACAATTTAAACTGGAATAAATACTTCACGATACTTTCATAATTTTCGAGTGAATCTTATTTCTTTCTTGATCCTTTCAACTGAAATATCTTCGTACCTTATGGCAGCTATTAACCTACATTGATATCCATTAAGATTGGTACAACAAGTAAATACCAAGGCTTTTCGATAAAGTCTGTTTGTAATTGTGAATAAAATTCGCGTGATGGCAAGCGAGTACTTGCTATCAGTTTACGTAATTCATCAGTTACCACGGGGTATATTTCGGTGACACGATTTGGTAATAAGGTTTCTGCTTTTGATTCATACCCTGAGGACATAAGAACACAGAAAATAATAGAAACGACAAAATATGGACAGTATTTCTTCAAAAGGCTCTAAATCAAATGCCTAGACTAAACAACAGGCTCCAAGATTTCTATAGACTATTAAAGCATTGTTTAGTGTAAATTGTACCTTAAATTGTCAGGAAGAACCAATCTGTTTACAATTGATAGCGCTAATTAAACTAGAGAAAGCACTTGGGAAAGCTTACCCTACAATTGGCGTCTAATTACCAACTCAGATTAGAAGAAAATAGAAGCAATTACTAACACTAAGGTATATTAAACTAAGTAGGATGTCGCTTTTTCTTCACTACCTTTTAGAGATCACCTGGTTTCAAAACTAGTCTCATTTCCTATATCGTATGAGAAATTAAATTACTATAGTTTCCATACAGATTCCTCTGTAATCCGAGATTCTTTTTGTGTTTTTCTGGAAAATCTGTGAGGTTTTTACATGTATTAATTCTTGCACTGGCTGGTTTTAATAATTACTAGAGTATTTATCAACACCTGCTATAATGTTCACAAATCGAATTAGCATTACATCAACGGAGCAAGCCAAACGACGGCCAGCGAGTCATAAACTAAACTTCATAATAATTGATTAAATAAACAGCCGTGTTGGACCAACAGTTATCGTCTGTTCGCTAAAATATAGCATGAGATGCGGATATGGGTACTCTAAATAACATCTTAGCATACGATTATGTAAGCGTCGAATTTGTATAGGTATTTTATGAGTTCTATTGTTAGATTTAATTGGGCAGTACGAAAAGGAAATAACGATTACGTTTCCCGATCATCTATTATGGCATAGAGAAACCCACAAACTGATAAACTAAACAACAACCACTTTCGCAGGTGACCGTCGACGGTCGCCAGTCACATTAGCGCCAACAATACCTGACCCCGCGCGAGAGAAAGTGACTATCCAATCGATTAATCTACCGAGTCCCCCGGGCATCCAATACCAGACGTATGGTAATAACAGATCAACATCGAAAGCCGTAATTGTTGCATTGATAATTCGCAACTGACAGAGCAATTGCCGGTTGCGAAATTGATACCGGCGAGCGAAGCAAATTTATATCGGAACCTCCTAGCAGATTCCACCGCTGTTGACGCCTTAACGAGAACCTTTAAAATGAAATTTCTTGTAAACAAGACAGCGAGAGCGATGAAAGGGAAGCGATTTGTGCCGCTCAATAGGACGCCATGAAGTGTGAAGGGACGCGAGGCCCGGGTCATTCATCAGTAGTGAAAGCGGGGCCAACTGATAGTCCTAAATTACCCCGGGCCACGAGTAAGGCCATCGTTACCCGGCCCGCTATAAAGACTCGACAAAATGTAGGAACCGCCGACGAAATTGCAAATCATTCGTCAATGGATAGTAAACGACCTCACCTTGTCGGGCCATTGACATTGACGTAGATACAGGTTACTGAAGCTAACGAGATTGATGGGCGGCCGCCTGCATCCAATCTATTACGCGATGACATAATGCCAAAGAACTAAATAGAAAAGGATATTGATGTCAAAAGTGTTTAAGTTCACTTTTGGAATACAAAGTGAAGTAGGACGTAAATTGGGACTGTCAGGCGCTCCGCACGTTATGGCAGAATTTTGCCAATCTCTGTCGTCTCGTTTGCATTTCGAGTGCACGGACGCTGTGAGGGCCTTTATTTTATCTTTTTAGCGGACAGCTGTTTAAATGAAAGCCAGTTTTTGTGCATTCCTCTCAATTTTTAACGAGATTTACCTGACAAAAACACGATAGCTCTGACAGTTATTTAAGCATTCTCTTGTTCTTTGTGAATGTGTTCTGTTTTTTTTTTGGCGAGGGGACATACGTGAGGTCGTGGCAGGACCTCTCAAAAACCTGAAGATTTATTTGAGTTGTCAGTTGTATTTTAGCGTGTTACGTGGAATTTCACGGGGACGTCATAATAACATGGTTGTGCTTTTGGCGATGTGAGCGATGCGAGGCTTGTTAGCAGTTGTTAACGCGGTGTCGCCACACCATCATCAGTACGTAACGGAACACCGACCATAAAAGTCGACACATTATCGATTTGTATTTCCACGAACGCACTTTAGGTCAGAGATGATTATGCAGTTTCGAAATCTTTGAACCGTCATGACATGCTTATAATTATTGTAGCGATAAATTTGATAAACACATCGGCTGCTAAGTCGAATGCAAAGCCTCACGACAAAGCTTGCATTAGAAAGCTGAATTCTTAGCACCGTTAAAACGCGTTCAATAGAGACATGGCAAACGTATTGAACATATTAGAGACGTTAGTCGTAATTGCGTATCATGCAAAAACGAACGAGTTCAACTTGAAGAAAAAAACATTTTTGCTTCACAACCTCCATTGTACATGATAGTGATTAATATAATTTATATTTGCTTTGATTGTGTGTGTCTACGGCGTGATTCTCGTCTCGTTATTGAGCGGCCGTTGACATCAAATAAAAACCCTGATTGGACCGGAGGTGGTTTAACTGTACCCATAGTACAAGCGTCGTATGATGGATTGGCCTGTCAAGCGTAGTAACCTCCGTTTCTATTGTACAGTCATCCAATTTCTAAAAGTTAATATTTATTATTGGTTTCAATTAATAATCATATGTTTGGATATGGGATCCATCGGAAATTCATTATTGGGAATTGGTAAAAAGTCATAACATGATGTAACAATATGTTTTAAAAGTACTTGTTTAAGTAATGAGATTAATGAAATTAAATAGCTGCAGTAAAACAGGAAACAGCTTATGCTGGTTACGGTAATAATGAGGAATTTGCTGAACTAAATATTATTGCCAACGTTAAAGTTATAACTATTGTTGATGCCATAAACAAATAGGTACCTACCTAAATACATTTTAACACAAATTCCATCTTAACAAGACAAGAAAACTTGACAAATGCGTTTACAGCTCCGTGAGAACGTGGAAATGCGTAAGGAATTCCACCAGATGACAAATACACTGGTGACCAAAGTTGAACCAACCAAAATCAATTGTATTGTCGATGACAGATAGTTAGTATCGCGTTACCACGAGGTTACTGATAGGGTTGATGATAATCATTGGTTAGCGGTTGACATTATCGGAGGAAATAAATTGAGTATTCATGCCGTCAACCGGTGAATATAAATCGTTGGTAACATACACGGTGATGGCTACGACATACTTAACTTACGTTGACACATTGCAGCTGGTAACATCTAAAATTTACTACTTTTGGTGCTAAGCCTGTCTAAAAACGAGGTGAGATTCAAACAGAACAGACTATTTTTCTAAAAACTAATCATAATTGAAGCTATTATTATATTAATTTTTAAACCGAACTCTATGTTTAAAGATTTTTCATAGACATTATCATTATCAACCTATACGTATAGTCGTTTCTGTGGCGGGACAGATCCTCTGTTCGGTAAACCATATTGATTAACTCTATTATTGAAGTCGTTAAGCTAACTTGCATCATTCTCTTTGAAGAATTTACCTACACATTATAGCCCTACCTCACCTTCCCCATTTAGATCTAATGGCTATACACCTTAAAAGGAGTAGCATCATCTAAGTATGTTTCTATTTTCCCGTTGTCATTGTTTACGCTTCGTAGGGCTTATGGAATCATTAAAACGGCTTTCTTAGACACATCGGCCCTTTGTTCGGCTGATAACTCTATAATAATATGTTCTGGTCCCGTATCCTTTGTTCGTAACACTTTAATTAGTTTTTATGACGGTCTTGAGTCGCCAGTAACTGGGAGGTCAGGGATCGGAGGCGAAGTCTCGTGCGTCTTTTATTTTTGGATGGTTTGTGTGTGCAAGTTAATTTTGTTTAAGCAATATCAATGTCTCCAAAGATGGATGATAATAGTTATGAATAATGCAAAAATGAAAGTTATCTCCGAAATAAAAGATTGTTTGATCAATCATTTAATTTTAATGAATGCTTTTGACGATGTATCCGTAAGATTGGCTAGCTCATTTGCATCATAACGAACGGTAATATAATATCTAATTTACAAAGTTATCATACACAAACCAAACAACATATTTACATATTTAAAGATAAATATCGTACAGGTGAAGCGGTTTAATCGATGTTCATTTAAATTCGACGAATGCACTTGATTTATTATTTTACTATTGACAAATCGTTTGGAGATCTTGTCTTATATTTCGAAAGGTTCAAATAAATAATCGTGTGTTGAATTAATCGATTTTGTTTTTTTTTGTGTATCCGATTCAAAGGAGTTAGGTGATAATAGGATTTATGGAGCCGTCAATTCCCATGGTGAAGATAAGGCAACTGGTTCAATATATCAAGTAGGAATTTAAGATAATGAGAATTTGATACGTTTAATTGAGAAGAAAGGTTCTGATAAAGGTCTTTCTTCAAGCTGATGAATTTACGATCACGCACAAACAACACGGAACTGCCCATAAACTAAAGTATGAAACACAACATCACACAGCAAAAATTTCATACAATAAAAGAAGTACCAAGCATCAGTCATACAATAACACAGACAAAACATGCACAAAAGAAAATGAAATGACAGCTAATTGTAGTGCCAAATATGGAACACAGATTACACCAAGTGTCTTTGCTTGATACGATACCGCCCGGAATGGACACCTTGACTAATCGCAACACGACCGAACAAAATGGGTCGATGTTCTTGAGACAGATGCACTTTTGTTAAAAGGAGTACGTGAGACAGCGAGGGGACTTTGACATGCGTTAACTTTACAAGAACATAAAAAAGTAAAGACATTTTCTTAAATATGTTCGAAAGCGTTTTTTTTACACGCCACCTGCGACATGGACGTGAATTCGTGTAACGTTTATCGAGTGATGACATCCACTTATTTTATATGACACTTCTGCCACTTTAATAAAATAACTGTAAAATATTTTAACCAAATCACCAGCACTTGCATAATAATTTTGCTTTAACATTTTTTATGGCTACCACAAACAACGCATCATTTTCAATGTCTCTCGGCAAACTGCCAACTCCAAAAAATAAGCCGTGATAAAACATAGACAAGAACAAAGAAAAACAGCGGCAAATGATGATTTAACAAAATTACCGCATTTTAACGACACACAGGATAAAAATAAACAGAGCAATTTTTGTTTTAATGCAATAAAATCTGCGGCCCAGATAATAATCAGCCATCAAACACCTCATTTTTCTTTTTTAATTTAGGTGCTATGCAAATGGACAAGGTTTTTATCTGAGATTTAATCTTAAGAAACGTCTTCGGATTTGGCGGAGAGATAAAATGTCTGAGTGATGGTACAAGTATAATATTAGTGTCTGTTTGTTTAGACATTAGAAAGCTGCTTTGTGATGATATTTATTTTCAGTATAACAATGGTTTGAATGTAACGCTACTTAGCGAAGGCAATAAGTTTACAGTAGATAGCAAAAATTGTACTGATGATTCAAGTGGTTCTGTTAGGAACAAAGACGATAACGACTTGCAAGAAGGAACTGATAACGAGCACCTGAAATCATTTAACAAATGATTCGTAGAACCTTTGCAGTCAATATAATTTCGATAGCTAAATTTAAACAAGTTAGACACACAAGTTTATTTCTACAAGATGTTTTCTTTGAACCGATAATCTAATGCTAGTCAAAGTCCAAAGTCTTATTTATTTCAATACTACTGAAGATTGTTTACAATACACGATCGTTTCCGAGTAAAAAGCTAGCTGAGACGGCGCTGACGAAGGCAGACTTGTTGCAAGCCCGGCTGGCAGCGTGCCAGAGGACATTAATCAGAGTGAGGCACCTGCAATTCACACTCCTCCCGTCAGGTGTGAGATGCTCAACGAGCACTGTGCGAGATGACACCGAGAGGAGTATTAGACGAGATTTGTGTACACTAGAGCTTGCTTGTAAGGAACACTGCTTTCTTGAGATGGAAAGGAAAATGAACTGTGATTGTTTTCGCAGTCTTATTTAGATCTGAATGTGGAATTTGTTTGATATAAATATTTTACAACAGATGTTTTTTTTCTATGTTAGGAGGATTACACAATTTTCCATTAACTTTTTTTAAATGTCACTACAAAGAAGAGTTTTCAGCTTAATAAAATTGTTTTTAATGTTAATTGTTCGTTCATGTAAAACGTTTCAAGCTCGCACGAGTAGTAAAGTGTTTTACTTATTTTATTTTAAGTAAATGCCAGATAATGACGTAACTATAGGGTATGTATAGAGCACTAACTTTATCTTACCACAAGGTCGTCTTACTTAACACATCCGTTTTTCTCGATAATAGCCTTTTTAGTCGTGACTTAAACTTGCTTGAAACAAGTCTGACTTAACAATCTATTTTAATTTATTAAGAATTGCATTTAGTTAGTGTCAATAATGCTAGAGCTAACATTAAATTAAATTGTCCTCATTTCAATCGAGCTGAACTAAAACAATTGAATCATGATGATACAATAGTACGAAGAACTGTGGAATGAAGTCATTCTGAAGCCAAAAGTTGAAAAGAAGTAGTCGACTCGTAATGTAATACAAAAATGTACGCAGATGTAACGGTGTCCTGTTTCACAAGAAATGTTTTTTATGTTACTCATTCAGATGAGCATGTAAATAAAGATGAAAGAAAACACACAATGGATTACGAAATACGGTTTAATGGACTAGTTTCAACTGTGATCTTATTTCTTTTAGATGATTCAAGTAATTTTAAATAAAAAAAAACATCTAGTAAGGTATTCTTAGAAAAGTAAATAACTGCAAAGATAATATTTTGTAAGTTAAAGTATAGAAAGATACAATGAAAACATATCTCGCCGTATATCAACATTTGTTTAGAGGAAAAAGTTAACATGTTTATACCAAACTTATTTTACAAAAACATACAAATGACAAGCAAACAAAAAACCACCCCAAAGTAGTCCAAACAAAAACAGAGGAAATTAAAAAACGAACATCTGTAGCCAATACCAAATCCAACCTAATTCTGTACAAACAGGAAGATAAAAAGCACAACCCTATGGGAAAGTAACAAATAGAAAAAGCTCACATCCGGACCTTTAACCATATTTCAATGTAAAGGGCAAAGGATGGAAGTGTAAGTGGATGAGAATAAACTATGAAATAATGAGTTGTCTCAGATGTTTGGGAGTCCCAAGGATGCCAATGTCAATAATGTTTCCACAAATGTACGGCATGTTTAATAAACAAGACATATTTTAAGATATTGATGAACATGCAGATGTAGAAAGTTATTATTGGAAGACAAGACAAAGGATTCTTAAGTGGAGATCTGGTAATCAATTATTCTCATAACACTAAATCCGTATATACTTCAGTAAAAGAAAGCCCGTCACGTCAAAGGTATCGGAAATATTAATTAACCAATGTCATTTATCAACAAGTATTGGATTTGGTAATCACTGTGGGCCATTCAAATTGAAAATCAAAATTTTCTTTATGAAGAATGAGAGTGATTAACGATGTAATGTCACCGGGACCGCCCCTCGTCAAGCCACAATGTTCGAGTCATGCTATATAATAGCAATATTGTAATGCTTTGGCGTGAAGTAAATTACCTTCCGCACCATAATTAACCATCATTACATAATACTTTAGTACGGATCGCAGGATTGGGAGTTCAACCCAGTATGCAGCATAATGGCAAAGACAATATGGCTCAATTTCGGGTCAATGTGTGCTTAAACCGTGTTCGTTCACATTTTCATACAAACATTTCTTTTTTTAGGGTTCCGTAGTCAACAAGGAACCCTTATAGTTTCGCCATGTCCGTCCGTCCGTCCGTCCGTCTGTCCGCAGTTTAGCTCAGAGACGCGCTGTACTAGAGAGCTGTAATTTGGTGTAAATATACGGATTTGTTGTGCCAAAAAAGTGGTAAAATAAAATCTCGTAAAATATTTTTTTTTAGGGTACCTCCTGTACACGTAAAGTGGCGATGTTTTTTTTTTTCTCGCGTACCCCTTGGTGTGGGGTATCATTAAATAGGTCTTTAAAAAATAATGATAGTTTTCATTAACAATTTTTTGATAAAAAAATTACTTTGTGAAATATTAAGCTTTAAAGTGCAAAATTTTGCTCGACTCGAGTGTCCCCCCCCTCTACCAGCTAAACGGTTATGTTTGGGGGTGTGAAAAAATTCACAATAGTAGTATATATAACGAAGTTTAAAAGAAAATTATCATGACTAAGTAGGCTTTACAACTTTACGAGTAATAGTCGACCAACTTATAAAATGTACTTGGATAAAAATTTTCTTAAACAAAATGTATCGGAGAACATGTGCTTCAACTGCAAATGTAACTTTGTCAACTTTATTTTTACAGCTTTAATAGGTATGTTTTTACGGTATGTTTTCTGGGGATAGGTAGGTTTTTATCGTCAACTATTTTTAACTAACTTCAAAAAAAGGAGGAAGTTGTAAATTCGTCGTAATCTTTTTTAATGTATTTTCCCCGATTTCTCAAAGACTCCTGGACCGATTTTGAAAATTCTTCTGCGAATCGGTTTAGTTAGTTCGCACAAGTATTTTGATGGGCAACTACGGAACCCTACACTGTGCGTGGCCCGACACGCACTTGGCCGGTTTTTAAGGTTTCAAAGTCTTTTCTAGGGTATTAAAGCTACATGAAAATATTGAAAATTTAATGTTATGGGCACGCGCACTCAGCCCAACACATCGCAGCACAGGATATGGTAATGGTAGCAGAGAAATGGAAGCCGTCGAATGTTCGACTATTTTAGTATAAGTTCGTTGTAAGGGCGATTTATTTTCAGCTCAATTTCCTTTCCAGACGCACCGGCGGAGATGTGATACCACTTTTACTGAATAGATACATCGTTTAGTTACGTTAATGTGGGTGTTATGCGTAGGCCAAATATAGTGTGTTTGGGCTATAAGCTAGCAAAAACATGTTCATTGAATTGAGTAACGAACATGCAAATGAAAACAAAAGTGGCAGTCACATGGACAAACTTAATTTGGGCACGCAAGGTTGTACAAACGGTCTTTGAAGAACATGAAAGCAACCTTGTCTCAGTACCATCAGGCACGAAATAGGGGATTAAAGGTGGGATGAGATTAATTATATTAGACTCGGCTCGTCTTTGGCACTTTCAGTTAAGAGGTCCCTTCTTTGGGTGCGTTTCAAGGAATTAATTTTATAAATGAATCCGTCAAGATTCTTGAAGTAAATTAAGTTGGAATGAAAAGTCTGTTAGATACTGTAATGAAGAAGCTTTACGTTGTCAGAGGCCTTTCTGAGGTCGGAATTTATTAATTTTTATTTTTCTTATCAAGTTTTTTACGATACTTTTTTTCTTGTTCGTAACTCTTAAAGGTTATTGCGAATTTCACCTTTGTGACGTTTTAATGTTCTTTTGAAGAAGGAATAAAAGTTTCTTTGATAAAAGATGAAACCATAATACAATCTTTCATAAGTATTTTACGAAAAGAATAATTAAGTGTTTATAAAGTTCTTGTCCTTCAAGATGTTTTTGTTTTTATTATTTTATCGAAACAATTCAATACTATTTCTTCATATCAACTTTCTGCACTTTCTAAATCATCATCTTAAACCGATACTGCACTCAGTTCTCCAACTACCGTCAATTATTGCAATTATAAAAACGTGTTTTCCTGCTTCAATCTGCCAGAGTGTTTAATTTCAGTGAAATTCCCAAATAATTGTCTGTGTGGTTTGCACAGCATGATTTTAAAACATCTGTTCGCTGGCGGGGTGTAGTCGGGGGAGTCATTTTTCACCGTCCGATGTAAATTCGTACAGCTGTCGGGCAGGTGGCGGGAACGTGCCTGCTATTGAAGGATTACATCTTTATTGTGTTGTTTTGATTAACGAATGCATTTGTTTCAGTTGTTGATTTAGCTTTGTTTCTTTAGTGAGTGTGTATTTTAAGTTCTGTGTTTTTATCAGCTGAATCTTTATGTGTTGTTATCAGCTAGAGCTTTTAAATTTAATTAGCAGTCCTCTTAATAGTTGGCACTAGTGCTTCATTTAGATTTCGTATCTATATAAAATATAATTTCGTTCACATGTTTATAATCTGGGCTAAAACACGATGTGTCAAAATATGTCTGCCTGTGTATTCGCGTAGTACCTAATTTATTCAAAGCAGATTCTATCTACAGTAACATGCCCAACATTATTATTTTCGAGGCTTGTTTTAAGAGTAGGTAACATATTTCTTCAAGCCAAAATATGTTCTAAAATGAATGGCATCTGTTATAATTTTCTGCTTACATATTTTGCGTCACATTAATATTCCTAAAACGTTCCCAGCCATTATTTTGAGTTGAGTTTACTCGATACGTTTTACCTAAGCACTGTTTAAGTTAACAATGTGTTTGCCGTACCAAGTTACAGCCAATACAGTAACAAATGGAAGTATTGTATTACATTTTACCACTTACAAACTATGTTTAAGCTCGTTGCTATGTTCCACTGATGCGTAAAATTGTTATACTTTATTGCTTTGCTTGTTTTCTTTTTCAAGAAACGTGTTATTATGAGCAACAGTAATATTGCTTTCGTCTATAGACTTTTGTTCTCAGTTTTTTTGGTTAACACTACCATAACGACTCTCTGTCACTTTTTTATAAAGAGTTGAAACAAAACACGTTGGTGTGTCTCTATGTAAGGTAAAATTTAATGACTAAGCAATTCTTATGGTGACTGGTGAAAATATAATATAGAATGACATCAGGGACTCAGTAAATTCTGATCTTTCCAATCATGCACTATAATAATATTGTAGGCTATCTTCGTCAAGCGGTCACGGTCGATACTCTCAACAGCCGCACCCTGACTAAGGATAGAGAAATTATGAAAACACCTAGAGAGTCGATAGTTATCTCAGATACTGATGTCGACTATCCCACAGTTGTCAGTACTAAGTCGGCGCGAGCACAGGTTGCCGTAAAAGGCGAGGACCGTCTACGAGATACAGGCGATCATAATCGATGGAAAAACTCGGTCCTACGAGCCGGACTTGACCTCTTTGGAACTTAGACACCCATTACTTCACGTAAGGCTTCTGTACCAACAATGTTCTTTTCGAAGATATTTATCGATTTTTTTGGGTGTCAAGTTCTTTTAGCTGGGGAAACGTGACCCATGACAGTTTCTTTTGTGAGATTATATCGAGGTCCTTAAAAGTATTAACGGCAGAATAATGGATCTTAAATCTCAGCAGCTGTAAGCAAACTCGACGAGATTGTAAGATAAAGAGTCGTATGTATCGCAGAGTGGCCTCGGGATGCGCTTGCACATCTGCCTGCCCACGTGCCACCCTCTCGCCCGCGCAGGTTTCTGTTAAGCTTTTTTGTTATTTTCTCAACGAACGCATTCATCATTTACGGGCAGATGCGTACGGTAATAACATGTTACCTTGGGTAATTCATTCTTTAATTAAATTTCTTTCTCCCCTTTGTTTTAATTCACTGTGTAGGCGTCATTCGGTTTGTTTACCATTAGATTTGTCTTTAATTTAGATGCTTCCATTCCATTAAGGTATGTTTGGTTGTCGTGCGAGTCTCTTTGGCCTGAATTTGGGCGAACACATGTGCGGAACGGCGTCTGTTTTTTGTCAGTCGACATCTGAGGTCTATTCCGTAACATGTGCGAAATTTATGTCCCTCGCCATTAGCAACAGGATGTTGGTGATTGTAAGGATTCTTGATCTATTCAACGTCTGACGTTTTTATAGCTTTATTAATGCGACGTGTCACAAGGATGAATTAATTTATTGTTCAAGTCTCCCGAGCTGTCTTTTACAGTATTGATGTTGATTAATATAAATTTATCAAATTTGCTTAAAATTCGGATTAATGATTAGTACCTATGTAAACTACTACAAGCCAAAATTTGCTACTCTGTCGAAAGCTTTGTTAGTGACTATTCAGAACATGTTATAAAGGGCTTTTCATCTACAATTCGAGCCATGGACATGCTTATAGCTTTGTTGTGTAACCTCTATGGCGGTGATTAAATCTCACCATTATTATTAACTGGCTCCATTCAAACACCCACTGTCGTTTCTAGGCGGTTCGGAACTATGCCGTCCACCCACAGCGGCTGGTCCCGTAGGCGCACCACGGTCACACACACTAGCTTTTATTCATATATCGACTTCTAAACTCAACTCACTGGGTTCGATTGTTCGCGCTAACTCAAATTTACATTCAGAGAGTCAATGTCGCCTGACAGACACAAGGTCCGCCATTGTTTTGGCCGTTTTGGTGGTCCGGATGGAATATCGCAGCGCTCATTTGAATATTTTAATAAATAAACCCTGGCTCCTCTCCGAATCCTTTATCCCGTGCCAGATCTCCCGTGTGCTGCCACCACGTAATGTGTGTACGAATGGTTCGTGCGTCGTGCAAGCCAAGATCATCAGATCATCCAGGTGAATAACAGCATACCAACAGTAACAGTGAACATAAGAACACATGCAAAAACTTATTGGAAGACTTTATTTACCAGTAATTTTCATGTTACTATTCAAGAGGACCATCGGCTCGGTTTACACAACTTTTTAACTGAAAAGTTTCGACACTAGAAACACACATTCATCGTTGTCTAACGTCACAAACACTGCAGATAATCCGATCCACTCGTAATCGGAGTGCACTAAGTTTTGACACAAGTTGTTGAACACTCGTCTGAGAGTAGCACGACCGAAACGCGCGTCTGTCCTTGCGTTGAGCGATAGGTAGACTGGCGTTGGCCGGCGTCGAGTGCGGGGCGACGCACGCGGTGCGGCGGAGCGGCCCGGTGTCGCCGCGCGGTAGCCCCCCTTCCCGCGCAATCCCGAACCACTGCACCCAACAAATCCGACGACGACGGCTCGATGGAACTGTCGTGACTCGTAAGTCTCGCAACCCACCTTTGTATGAAATTTCTTCTCGTTTTTACGCGGGATTTTGTTCGCGGTCGTGATTTGACGGACGCGCGATACGCTCGTGTGGGCGCATGGCCCTTGCGAAGCCTGTTCGGTAATATAATAAACCGAGATTGTACAATTTATTTAAGCTACGATACCAGACCGTTATCTGGCGTGTGGCACTCGATAGTGCAGCGTCTGTGTCGAGCGCATCGATAACGATGCGACACAATCACACTCCAACACCACACCGTGAAAGATGATCTCATAGATACAATGTGGAGTTGTGAACCACTCGCACCGAAAGATAATAATATTTTTCCAGATGTGAATATCAAACAACATGTCAGCGTGTATAAAGGAAGACATGAACTCGTAAAATTGAATGCTATAAAGATGGATGAAGTTCGATTACATTTAAAAGTTGAAAGGTCTGATCGATTAATCATGTTTAGAAAGAAAGGCGACTGACGATGACTTCCAAAGTATCTAAAAAAGATGTGATAATACAAACAATCATGCTGTTTTCGAACATTTGCTATGAACATTAGAGTCTTATATTACTGAGCTGATTTCATTTGAGGTATAGTTATTTCGCGAAGCCCCTACGGCTAATAATTCAATTTCATCCATTACTTTTCACGAGCCGTCAGCTTTCGCACAGACAGTTATTATATCCACTATATCATCTATCATAAAGCTTTCTTTTCAAATCAAAACCTGTGTTTCAGATTTCAAATTAAAATATTGGGCATCCTCCTGACGGAAAATGTACCTTTCACGCTAAAATCGAATCTCACAATGAAGTAATTAGATGTATAATCCCATCCCAACTCACAGATCGTACAGAAGCGATAAATTGTTAAACTAGTTTGGGATCAGAGCCCGTCTATCTGCTTGGGGCTCTGTGCTTTTAGTTTTATTTTCTGAATAAGTTCTGGGAAGGTCGGACCTCAAGGACGTCCACTGGGTCACGATTCCACATCGCCCGTTATTATTAATATTATTTGATGGGGGCTAGACGTTGATATTAAAACTTTGCGTTTGTGAGATTAAGAGAAACGACTTGTAATTAGTTCAGTAACTTGTGCTTCCAAAATTCAACTTTTGCAATTTGTCTTATTGAACTTGATATCCGTGTCAATAATTAATAAAGGTTTTGGAAATCAGAGCGAAAGTCAAGTAAGGGTCCAGTTTTGAGACTCGTCATTAGGGATATCTTTTCGAATACTGATAATTAGCTAATAAAACCGGTGTTGTTGGTCATTGCACTCGCAGTCGAAAGGGACCGAGATACGCGTTTCGAGAAATTAAGATTGGATCGGACATTTTTGCAAGTTGAGGCTACTTTCAAACTACATATTGCGCTGGAGAATGGTAAAAACTTGGAAAGAATAAAATTGACAAAATTTTCGTCATTTCACCAGTTAAACACTTGGAGGAATGATTTAATGAGTACCTTGAAGACATTCGTGTATTGTAATTGTATGCTACTTCGCTGTATCTGTACTTTCAATTTGAGTTGGTCTTTCGCGAAGAGAAATATTTAATTTAACTTTATACAATACAATATTTATCTTTAAACATATTGATGTAAGGTAAACACGACGTGTGACATTTAATTTCCGTTCATTTCTGATACCGATCTAACTTGGCTCCGTAAACTTGCAAAACATATTAATAAATAAATGAGACTCGTTTATCGTTAGCATGTTACAGTCAATCGTATGTTTTCTCATGTTTACAATTCATTTATCATCATCGGGTATAAATACTTCATCAAAAGCTATCGTGTTTGCTTCGCCTCTTTCGTTCTTGTCCGTTGAGAATTCAGCAATCATAGCATTATTGAAAAATCGAACGAGTCAAATACCCATTCTGTCATTTTTTACATCGTTTGGTCCTTTGAGTCTTTTATGTGTTCCAAATAAAGTGCAAATTGAAAAGGCTTTGTATTTTACTTTTCCGACTTTTCTCTTTTGCAATATTTGTTCTGCTGCCACAATATTTCATCGTCTGGGTTCATAATCGCGTCTGCCTACGCTCTTGGGAGCCCTACATGTCATGTGGCCACGCATTCTATCTCCACTGCTTCCCTTTGTTGACATATCGTATACAAATTTATTTCTGTCTCACTTTCAACTGGTATGTGGTCTTTATTTACAAACAATCGTTCGGATACCACATTTTTTTATTCGTTCCGTCTATTCTTTAAATAAACTATTAAGATCAAAATAGAAATTATTACTGGTAATGCCTGTATTATTAAAATAGAAGATTCATCATCAATCATTATTATTTTTTCTGGCAGCGATCGGTTATGGTTTATTAATTTAATTATTATGGCTTTATGAGGTAACATGTTACAAAACAGGTCCACAGTATCTTCTGCCTGTGGCTTATCGATAATCTCGTAATTAATAGTTTATGTAAAATTCTTGTACTTTTTTTGTATAAAAAATGACGATGACCTAAAGCCACATTCTTTTTTTATTCTTCGCTTCAGAAGTATTTATTTTAACCTTCGGTATGGGAAATTGAGTAATTTCTTCTTACTTTTCAGCATTTACGTGTCTATCCTAGCCTACTTGGTTTTTGTAGTTGAGCTATTTAGAATAAAGACTCCGATCAGTATTAGTGCATTAAAAAAGCATCGTTCAATCGCTGTCATTGTTTTCATTAGTGATACGATTTTTAGTCCATTTGGTGATTTTATAATCAATAAATGGCGCCTATGAAGCCAACGTTATTACTTCTGGTTGGTAAGTTATTTTAAGCTTTTGAATTCTAATCAGCCACTTAAAATGCAAAATCTGTGTGTGTTTTTATCGAATTTGTGTTTCTATGATTTTAATACCTTCATGAATATTTCAAGAAATATTATTGGCTATGATTTTTAAATTGAATATTGCATGAGTTTTTTTTCTAAACGACATAACACAACATCGCCAGCACAGATCCGACTGCTAGCCTGCTGCTAGTCCCAAAATTCGCTACAAAAAAAGAAAAAATAATAGACTAATGTTAAGAACCTGATCTGTAGTTTCTTAATAGCATTCAGTAACATGATTGAACAATAAATAAAAAGACAAGAGTAAAGTTATAACTGCAAATAAAACCAATGAACGACTATTAACAGGCACGAGCGATACAAATAAACGAAAGACGCAATCTGGCAGTAAAATGTCTCTTTCAGCATCACTATGTGTTGCCAGAGTACAGAAATAAATTAAATAATAATTAAAACGTCAACCCGAGCCGTCCGTAATGTACAATGAGGCATGTTCATTAATGAGACTTTTTTCAACATTTCTTTCTTCGGTCTTTTTTTAATTGATCTTTCATTCAACTGATTGTCCTTAATGGATTTACTTACAACCTCATTTTGTTAATTGTGAGGTGCATTTAAATTGGTAAATAGGTGCGTTCTACTGACGTCAAGGATGTTGCCGTAGTTTAAAGATGTGATGTCATCGGAAAGATTTTTGAAGGCACGAATGGTAAGACCACGTTTTTTTGTCTTACTAACTTATTAATGAAAAATATGTTTGTTTCTTACTTCTAGAAATTATTTTTCTCTAACTTTATTTCTAGCGGTTTCTTTAGCTAATTCACAGTCATGTTAACCTTTAGTAATTTTAATTAAACCGGTTGTTTCGTTCTAAGAGGGCAGACAAGCATTAACCACTTCTAAAATGTATTGTTGTCCTTCGATAGGTTTGACAGACTTTCAAAAGTTTGTCACTTTTTTTCTTTCTTTTCCATCATCTATAAAGCTCTCAAAGTTATCGCTGATAAACTGTCACTTCTGTCTTGTTCAAGTTTTTCGCTTAACTTGCTCTACGTAATA
>JAQSVV010000333.1:0-179142 GCA_036375495.1 Agrotis segetum | reverse complement strand
AATAATAAAAAGAGGATTAAACTACAACAAACAATCCTTTGCAACGGTGGGGTTTGAATCGTGACAATAAAGTAAAAACGAATTTTCCCAAATATGAGCCTAGTTGATTCGATATCGCATCCATAAAACCTTATTTTGTAAACGTCGAAATTGTTAGAGCCATTTTCAGGAATGTGAATATTATTACATACAAATATTGCCCGGTTATAGTGTACGATAAGCAGGACTAACTATACTACTGCATTATAATACCACACGGAAACTACTACACGAAACTATTATCATATTATAATAGCTGTAGTTTCGAAGTTAATGTGTAAATACATGTTATTTATGAGGTATGTGCTCAAAGTGGCAACCCGTTAGCGGTTCCTCGAATAATCTCATTATACTATCAAAGTGCGTTGCGCGTTATGATTCTCCCTCGCGTGCAAACTCCGAATACGTTACTGCCTTCAATCAATATCATGACCGCACTGGCACAAACGACTTTATCCACTACCTGCTGAAAGCTTGTTTTCCCAAAGGCACCCTTGATAAAAATCTGTAAAGCCATCAAACCGTCCGCACTAAATTCAGGTACGGCTCACGACTCACGAGACGCATAGTTACATTTACCTTTTAAAAGCCATCTTTTTATTTCTTTTTCTACTACTCCGATATTATTTTTAGATCCCTGGCCTTTTAGTACAGTAAGCTTTATGTTAGGCTATTTTGTATTACTGTATTTTTACAATATAAAATATTGCAACATTATGAAATGCGAACGAAATAAAAGCCATACGTTACATCTTTGTAGTGAAATCATCCTTCTTTTGTTTCCATTATGCAAAACTAACACTTCGCTTGCGATCTACTTTATTCGCACGGGTTTGGTACCATCTGCTTAAAAGGTTATAAAGGCTATTCTTTTTTTCTGGCCGATGGGTTTTTAAAAATTTGTAGGTTGGTTATTTATAACAATAAAATAACTAGAGATTGTTGTACCAATTTGCAAGTTAAATTAAAGCAATTAGTAAAATACTTCCCTTAATACTTGATCACCCCTTTCACGACTTCTGATTTCATAAATATCCAAAATCATAATACCTGTATAATCTAACGCTCTTTATAGAAAGAAATAACTTCAATTAATTGTTGTGATCCTTTCATTCTTTCGCCTCGTCCACATTCTGATCATGTCATACAGCACCTTTCTGTTTTTATTGACTATAAATTAACTATAAAACTGTTTAGACTTTTTAATTTAAAACATAACGTAAATGTTTTTATTAAATAAATTGAATACACCTACTAATTGATATAATTTTAATTTAGTGTCGGAAAAATAATACTAACATTAAAATTAATCAGACCACCTGTTAAGAGTCCTCCATACAAAATTAAATACGTAAAGAGGGATAGTTTAATCGAATTCCTTTTCAGCCTTATCAACATTTGTTGTTTTTCGAATAATCTTTCCTAAATACTTTTTTCCATTAAGAATGTTGCGTTTTGAACTCACACTGTATTATTTTATTGAAACAGGCAATAGCAAAATAAGTTAATTTTAATGGTGGCTTTAACGGTTTTATTATTATCCCTGTTTCGGATTCTCCCATAACAAATGTAATTAAAAATTTGATATTATTTAAAACAATATGATAAATTTTACTTTTAATTTTGTGGTCACCAATATTAAAAAGAGGCCGAAGCAAAAACTTTGTTTTAGATTACATTGAAGGTAGTTCTTGATACCATACAGTTACTGACCGGTAAATTAAACCTTAACTCAAACTAAAATACTTGTTAATTTCAGTATATTTCCATAAGTTTTAATACATAATTCAGAGCGTGTTTGATGGTGAAAAACAAATTTCACATTTAGTACGCTTCAATCCCTCGTAGGAAAATAATCGCGAAGACGGCTCAGTGTGTATGTGCGACCATTCCACAACAATAACACAGCTCATTAGCAGTTGTTTTCCACTAAGTAATGCATGTTGCCTCGTGTGCCGCCGGGCGGGGTGACACAAAATGTAATTCATTAATTACGCTTACGAGACCAGTGTTTGCACAACTTACATTAAAATGTATTTTGCAATATTAAGGCCTTAAAAGATGTAATGTCTTACCAAGGTTATTTACAATTAAATGTGTTTGCTAAGTGCGATTAATAAAAAATTAAGTAGGAAATTTGATCAATACTGAGGTTTCTTTTACATTTACAAAACCTTACAACCATCTTAATTTTAAAGCTGTCTGCCTTAATATTTTTACAATTCATTATGTCTCATTAATTAAAGAAATGGAGAAATATAAATCAGATAAACAGTTATAGTAAATAATTCTTTCCATTTTGGGAATTTGGCACGTTGAAACAATCGCAGCTCATCTTCGAGTGGTGCTATAAGAAAGCGAAACAGATGTCAACTACAGCTGGTTGAAGGGGACCAAATGATATCAAAATTACAATTTGACCCGAAGTCAACCAGCTAAAGCGAACAACGCTTACACTTTCACGCACGATGCCGACGCCGCGGCCTCTTCAACAATCTTCACACGTTTCACGTCGCTCAAATTCTTCGCTTGTTATTAAAGTATATTCATTGACGTACATCTCCATCTTGCCTCTTGAAATATAATATTAAGGAAGTAATAAACGGAACATGTGTGGCTTACAGAGAATACTAATATCGGTTTCATAAAGCTTTGTATCATCAGTGTGCTTAGTTTATGTATATTTAGAAAGGTGTAAAATTTAGCGTGTACAGTGGAACAGATGACTCCAGGAATAGCTAGTAGTGGTCGTGCGAGGGCGGGCGCGGCGCGGAGAGCGGCGCCGGGCGGCGGCGGGTCCGCAGCGCCGCCTCCACATATAGGGCTGGCCTCAGCTCGCTCTGCAATCAGACGCAGTGTAAGCTTACCCGCCGAGAGCCGCCGGGAGCCGCCGGAGCACGCGGAGCCGGCGCGCCGACATTGACGCGCCGCATGTAACCGTACACGCCGCCTCGCTATTTTAGTCTCGTCCGGTGCACTAATTCGGGCAGGGTTAACGCGGTGGCCTCCCCGATCGCCGCCAGTCGTAACACACTTCCGTCTTCATTCTTCACGTCGACACTCAGTTATTTTTCTTCCGGTTCGTTACTTTATCTTACGCGAGCACTACACACTAAAGTTACAGTTCAGGGATCAGTTACAGTAGTCGTTGCTACTACGAAATTGTTAAAAGTTTTGGGCTGTCAACCTAAACGTCATCGACCTGACGTAGGCACCGGACGAGGGGTTCGTTGACACCTAGCAGGCTTGACCTTGCATCTCGTCATGTTTGACCCAAAAATAATTCTATGCTCGAAGGTTGCAGCCGGGAAAAAATATTCAAAATCGAACGAAATGCTTAGGTGAAGTTTCATTTATAAAAGAGGTGACCGACCTCGAGTGGCCAGGTGAGAATCGCGGCGGCACCTCAGGTCGCCGCTCTACGTTCGCGAATGCATTCCGACCGACGACGACGCGACATCGCGAACCTACTAACCCCGCGTCGCGAGGGGCCTGCGCCCCGCGACCCTCCGAATCCGTCGACCCTCCCGCCCCCCTTCCGGTCCATCCAAAAGCTTCGAAAATACTCGACAACTATACGCGCGTTTAAGCCCAAATGATGAGGAGATTATTCTTAAAAATTTGCCGAATATGGTAATTCATTAAGTACACATGCGAATCCGGCATAGGGATGTAATTAACGATCGTAGGTAGAGCGAATCGTGAGAGCGACGCGTGACGAGCGCGCGGGGCGGGCGGGCGGCAGCACGGGCGGCTAGGGCGGGCGGGTCTCGCGTCTCGACTGAGAGGCGCGCAGCATCGCGCCGCCGCGCCGCCCCCGCGCCCCCGCACCCCCCAGGCGCCGCCGCGCGAGCCGCACTGTCTGCCGCGTCTGCAGCCGCGCCGGGCCGCGCCAGGCCTCGCCGCCGGCCGCTGCGCATGCTAGCCGACAGCCCCACAGCCTACCAGCAGACCCGCCGCACACATCTCTACTCGTACCTGCCGCATCTAAACTTTCTTCACATCTTTCCAACGGCAGATTACTTCTGTTTGCGTCCTGCTATGTCTCTTTTTTGTATTTCAGATTCGCCCGAGATATCATGCTCATTTTAATAACCCCATTAGGATTCCCTTAGGTTTTTAACACTTTGAACACATTAATCTCTTAACGCGGCTGCACGGTGCAAAGCCTCCAGAGAGCTTAATGTTTTATATTACGTATACTAGCGTACGTTTTATTTTAAAAGGTTCAGAAAGACCTTAACATATTTAATATACTCGTACCGAACAAAAATATAAATGAGACAAGGATAATATTTTCACAGAATGTACTCGTATCATGGCAAAACCTCACCGAAACGATTTTGTATTTTTATATTCGCACCCCTACTTTTACAGTAAAAGTACAATAAAACAACATACTGAAATTAAATGTAACATGAAAGCTTTCTATGGAGATAAAACTGGTTCAATGTAACGTTCGCGCATCATAAGAAAGCGGGTAGAACCATGACTTGTTTATCATAGGAAATGCGTTATATGTGTATATTATGTAAGTAATTATATGAATAATGTAAAGCTTACCTTCCGATCGGCCAAGCCTAGGGAGGTCCAGGGAGACAATAAAATCTGCAAGCGTAATATGCAATATGTTACTTATGCATTAGTGTATAAATAATCACAAAAAATATTAAGTATTACACCAAGTCATAATGAGAGATTTTAGTGTACTTCGTAAATGCATTGTAGCCATTTTTAGGATTTCACGGCCAAATATCATAAACGAACAATTTACTTTAATTATAAAATGCTGTTTATTGGCATTATATCAAAAAAGAAAAAGGAAGGTCATTTTATAAACTAAAAAAGGGTGTAGTAAAATTTAAAAAAAGCAAATAATTAGGGTTACCACCAATAAGCCTGATATAGTGGTGTTAGATCGCCGAGACCGCCGTGCAATGATTGTTGATATCACCGTCCGATAACGAGAACCTCGTGGAAGCTGAAAATGATCAAAAATTACGTATTTTAATTCAGCTCACGAGATTGTCGACATGTGGGACTAGGACTCAGCAGTCATTGTACCGATAGTCGTTTCGGTAAATGGACTAATTGCGAAGAGTCTCGACCAAAACCTTCAAAGGCTCTCATTGCGCGGCTGGCTCAAAAGCTTGGCAGAAAACAGTTCTCTTGGACACGACGCGCATAGTGAGGGGGTTCCTCTCTCTGGAGCCCTAACCACCGGTGGCTTGAACCCTGTTCCCGATGCTGGTGGGCCACAATTTTGAAATTGGTATGGCTGATATGGTATGAATTGGCTGGTGGGCCACAATTTTGAGGGGATAATAATATTTATAAACGTAAGGTAATATGTAAATAAAGTGTAATAGGGTTACCCCACCCCATAATATTAACCGAGGGATGAAAAAAGATCAGTGCATATAAGCAGCAAGCAATTTACTTATTTATCAACAATGCTCCATGTATTGTTGATAAATAAGTAAATAAAAAATGATGTTGCCAATTTTGCTTCTTTTCAATATCTTTTTATTTCACATGTGTAATAAGAAATTTTAGCTTATTGCATTATTAATTCAATTGGTCACAAGCGTGACTGTTGACTATGAGGCCCTGGGTTCAATTTTCAGGTCAGGCAAATTGGTATTGGATTATTCCATGAACATTTTCTGTAGCAGCCTTGTCAATACAATCATGATTGCACCGTGTCTACCTATTGTAAATATTCATCCCGACTACGGAACCCTACACGCAATGCGGTTGGTTTGACACGTATTGGCTGATTTAACATTTTTTTACCTACGTATTAAGGCAAAATCTCATTTTATATACTCGTAGAATAATTCCTTCCTCGCTATCCGACCATGGACCGTGCCAGGGTCGACGGCGCGTTGTGTTCCACACGCGCCTCAAAGAGCGTCAGCATAACGACGCCTAAAAAGGGCCAAAGCCTGCCGGGGTCGCGGCACTTATCTCATTACAGTGACCCCGGAACAAAAGGGCTATTGAAGGACACCGTGGAAGTTAGTCAGTACGAGTCTGACAGTCCCTCCCGCCCTGCCCGGGTTGGGAGGACTCATTTGACAATATTAGCAAGCTAGAAAAATAAAAATAAAGGTTTGCAGTCAGCCAACATCGGATATGCGGCATCATAGGAGACTATTAAAATGTATGAAAGAAAATTAAACGTACAAAACAAAACTGCAGTTACTCAGTTTTTCCATAAAAAAGTCTTCGGTTTATTCAAGAGTTTAAGTGATCATAAATATTGAATGCATTAATCATTGTAAAAACATAATAAACACAACCAACTAAAATAACAAATAATGGCGTTCAAAACTCATTCATGTTAGGCAATAACAATTTCTATCAATTTAAAATAGCACTAAAAATACTCTGGCGGAAAATGAAAATGTTATTCGTCGGAACAAATTGGAACTTCATACAATTTCACTAAATAAAAAAATAAAACACACTATTCAAATATCAGAAAAAAGCGATGTCCGCATTGAATGTCTATCGACTAACAATAAAGTTCCAGCTTTGAGCTTTTAGGCTGATGTCACAGATATCCATTCGCTGAGTCGACTCTTTTGTTCAACGACGAATTTATCGGAAGATTAATGAACGTAATTGTGTTTCGTCTATATAATATTTTAGCTTTCATAAAGATATGTATCCGTAAATGTGATATCTTTTTCTGCTTTAATATAAAATGAAAATGATAAATGGTTTGATTGACAACATCGGTTGAGTGACAAATCTTTACATAGAAATGAATAAAGATTTGTCACTCAACCGCAAAATCAACGACAGTATGTGTATTCTTTGATTTTGACCTTATGCCCAGACCTGATCTTTGACATACATTCAGAAGTCAAAATTCAAGGTCTGCCAACATGCATTGGAGCACAGATTGTAGGCGTCAAGCTAAAGGATAATGTACACAATTATTCAACTCTGCGCTCCAGATAATTATAAATAAATAATAGGTACAAATTGCAGACGTTGCCTTTTGAGTCACTGACGTGGCCGGCTCTTCTCTTCTCTTCCGCATGCCAAAATCCAACGGCCAATCTACTTTCGCCCTGTATCATAGAAACTGGAAGTCTAGAAGCCTTTACCCAGTTGTGGAATGATGCAGGCAAACAGTATAAGTAACCACTAGTGGTAGGCTCTTTTACATTTGAAGAATGGCCTAAACTAATGGCGAGCGTGAGAGGTCGCCGGTCACGCCTCTCTCATTCATTCTGCTAAGCGAGGGCGAATCGGAAGCGGTACCCTCCTTCTGCAAAGCAGTATTTCTAGCAAAGGAGGAGGCGCAATGCGTGCGGAAGAGGGCATCCTCCCCCTTACGGCGTTGAACATCGCGTGACGATTTCCAGCCACCGTTGACGCGAGCTTGCAGGCGGCGGGTAATGGGTAGCTCGCCGTCTTCTCAAGAACCATGACTGGGCCGCGTAGCGGTCCACGAGTGCCTCAAGGAGCTGTTAGCGAACTGGCGGGCCCCCATAGGGCCAAACGCCTGCTGGGGTCACGGTCCGTCTTAAAGGATACAGCGGGCCTGGCAAGTAAAGGCCAACAGAAAGGAACATGGTGGTTTTTTAGTGAGTAGGAGTCTGAAGTCTGGAATGGGAGGACTGACTGCACCTATCATTTCTTTTTTGTCGTGTTACTTGTTAGGACAACAATAGATTATAAGAAAAAAAATGAAAATCCATCGAGTAGGTCTGAAATTAGAAACCTTGAAAAACTTTCTTGCAAGGTTTTTTTAACTTGTAGTAACTAATATTAGAGCAGTGGTAGCCCAGTGGTATCGGTCCCGACTAACGATTGTAGGTCGTGTGTTCGAACCCCGCCAGGTGCATTACTTTGTGTAATTTATTTAATTACCACTGCTCTCAAAACGGTGAAAAAAAAACATCGTGAGGAAACCGGCATGTCCCAGAACCAAAAATTCGAAGACATGTTACATCTACCAATCCGCACTGGGCTCGCATGGTAGCACTCCCTCGCTCAGAGAGGAGGCCTGTGTACCAGCATCGGGAACATTATAGGCTGATGATGATGATCATGATGAAACTAATTTTACTTTTTTTTTTGTATTTGTTGTTTTAACGGCAACAATAAATACATCAACCGTGAAAATTTCAGCTGTCTATTAAGGTTCATGAGATACAGTCTGGTGACAGACGGACAGACCATTTATACCTTAAAAAGTAAAGGTCAAAAGTTAAACAAGCAGCATGAATGGAAGGAATGTCAAGGAACGTCAAAAATGGCGGTTGTTTTTCACGTAAAAATATTTAAACCCCTTTAAAATTGGCGATTCTGTAGTGCTCATTTATGGAAATTCGAGCAATTTAATCGATAAATTATAATATTCAACAAGGGCACCCCATAAAATTGACACAAACATTATTTTTAAGGTTTAATTTTCTGATACATTCAGAACATTGTCAGAAATAAGCCATCGATGGGGTTAAAATAAAGGGGGAAACATATTAACGTGTCGTCGCGTGTCGCGACGCGCCAGAAACGTATCAGTTTCAAATATTATTGACATAATTTAATGGTGCCGGCGGCGGCGCTTTAAGTGGCCTCGGACAGTTGTTTCCCGCTGCAACGGTTGCTGGGGCTACAGATTCATCGCGGACGGGTCAGCGCGGTCGACGTGATCAGCGCGATCGGCGCGGTCGGCGCGGCGGGCGCTCCAGGTCGCCTGCGCGACTGCGCCTTTATACAAACGTCTGTGGTCGGCTGTCATCAAGAGTGACATTTCGATTTGTGTATTTTTGTGTTTTTTATTTGTATTTATGTTTTAAATTGTGTACATATAGCTGGTAAGTGTTCCCCCTTTTTTTTGTATTTTTATGTACAGCGCCGGCTGTACTCTGTAGCGACGCCGGAATTAGTAGTGCCAGTCAACCTGCCACACCACTGGATGTGCAGCAACTGGTGAGATGCCCTCACTGCTCCCAGCCTCGTTTCTTTAAAGGTGAACGGGGGCTCAGGATACACTATGGGAAGGTTCACAAACCGCATAGTGTACCTTTGGATCCCCCGGCCTCAAACACAACTTCAATACTTTCGGATCAAGCTTTGTGGTCAACTTTGTCTAAATTCAAAAATTCAACTCCAATATTGAAGAGGGTTCCCCGGGGCGCGAGACGGTCGGTTGCGCTGAGTTTGGCACGATGTGTCCGTCTCGCGACCCAGGAAAACTCGGAACGAGCCTGGGAGCAGCTGCTTACCTTTCCTTATAAGATTCTGCATGTGGATAAAAATTTGGCAGCAAAAAAAAGTCTTTGACACAATTAGTTAAAGAAAATTGCAACAATACGTTACACAGTTCGGATTCAAAATTACCTTTTTTTTCACACTCTTCCCGTAGAGGCGTCTGTTCACATGTGGAATCAAAATTAAGTGAGGGTGACATTAGAGGGGCCGCCAGACTGCTGTTCAGCAGTAAGGATTTATGCAGATGTGGTGGCGCCATATTCTCCAGAGACACTTTCAGCCCTGGAGAGTAAACATCCGGCGCCTGCGGATGGCTTAACCTTCCCCGACCCACCTATCCACCCCGACCCCCTTGTTCAGAACTCTTTTATCCAAATTACCGCTCCTTGCAGTTGATCGCAGCCGTGAGCTCTTTCCGCAGCGGATCCGCCGGCGGCCTCGACGGCCTGACTCCACAGCATTTGAAGGATCTGTTGAGTTCAGGCGCCGGGGAAGCTGGTGTGACGCTCATGAAGGAGCTTACGGCTTTGGTCAACTTAATGCTATCCGGCGGCGTGAACGATGCCGTCGTCGATGTCTTGTACGGGGCTAACATGTGCGCCCTGCGCAAGAAGGACGGCGGCATTCGTCCCATTGCCGTCGGTTGCACCTATAGACGTATGGCAGCCAAGATATGTTGCAAGTTGTTTAGTGAAACGCTTGCAACTAAATTCCAGCCCCTACAGCTTGGTTTTGGTTCCAGAAAACAGGGGGCTGTGAGGCTGCCGTACATTCCTTGTCCTCTTTTTTAAATTCAGGTAAAGGTGAAGTTATCCTCAAGGTTGACGTGAAGAACGCCTTCAATTCCGTTAACAGGGACACTTTGTTGGCAGAAGTCAAAAAGGAACTACCCGAAATTTATGGTTTTATTTGGCAATGTTACAGACATCCTTCAAAATTACTTTACAAGGACAACGTTTTGGAATCTGCAGTTGGTTGCCAACAAGGTGACCCCCTTGGGCCAGTCATTTTCAGCTTATGTATTCATCCCATTATTCAAAAATTAAATTCAAAATTTAACGTGTGGTACTTAGACGATGGGACCCTAGGAGGTGACGTAAGTACCGTTTTAGCTGACCTACAACTCCTGAAACAAGAATTTAAATTAATAGGCCTTCAATTAAACTCATCCAAATGCGAAATTTTTGTTACTGACACTACTGACAGACAATCCACATTAGATAAATTTAATGAAATAGCTCCAAATATCACCATTTTAGATAAAAGTTCCCTGCACCTCCTTGGTTCCCCAATTTTGGCAGAAAGTTTCCCATCATTCATTGACAACAAAATTAAACATTTTAATGATATTTCAGAAAGACTCTCCCAAATTAGTTTACATTCGGCTTTCACCCTAATTAGATATTGCTGTTTTGGTCCAAATTTCATGTATTTTCTTCGTTCATCCCCTCTTTTCAAACATCCACAACTCTTGGACAAAATTGACAAAATTATTCGTAATACATTAACATCCATTCTTAATGTGGCCCTGGATGACCGAGCGTGGCTTCAAGCCACACTTCCAATTCGTTTTGGTGGGCTCGGTGTCCGCAAAATTTCCAGTGTTAGCTTACCGGCGTTCCTATCCTCTGTCCACAGCACTGAAAAGCTGACCAGGAGAATTTTATCTCTCTCCCTGGTCGACCCTGAGGTGCCGTGTTTGACAGATGCCGAGGACGCCTGGAAAGTGGCTTGCCCAAACACGGATCGGCCCGTGAACCCGTTTTCCCAGAGACAATGGGATGAGCCGCTCTGCAGGTTGGTACGGAATAATCTCCTTAATACGTCAACCAATACTGCGGAGCGTGCCCGCCTGCTGGCTGTGGGTGAGTGGGAATCGGGCCTTTGGCTTCAGGCGCTACCTTCACCCAACATAGGTACTATGTTGGGTGATACAACATTCAGGATCGCTACTTGCCTACGTTTGGGCGCTCCCTGTGGTGCTCCACACCGCTGTCAATGTGGTGAAGTAGTCGACTGCCTCGGGCACCATGGCCTTTCCTGCAGCAGGAGTGCAGGTCGGCTAGCACGACACGCTAGCTTAAATGACATAATCCGTCGTGCTCTTGTCACCGCCGGGGTGCCAGCCGTATTAGAACCCAGTGGTTTGGCACGCGACGATGGGAAGAGACCAGATGGTATGTCCATAATGCCATGGAAGCTGGGTAGGCCTTTGGTGTGGGATGCAACATGTGTCGACACCCTTGCGAGGAAGAAAAGGCCATCCCATCTTCCTAGTTCAGCGTGTTGTGCTGGCGCTGCTGCTGCAAGTGCTGAAAACTCCAAGCGGCGCAAATACATTGGCTTAGCCAGTAGCTATGTGTTTGAGCCGTTTGGGGTTGAAACCTTGGGGCCATGGGGTCCGAGTGCCCACAACGTTTTTAAAGATATCGCCAGGCGTTTAGTCGACTCTTCAGGTGACCAGAAGGCTGGCCTTTTCCTAGGTCAACGAATTAGCATTGCCATACAACGTGGCAATGCTGCCAGCGTTCTGGGCACTGTTCCCGTTGACAGCGATGTGGACGTATTCTTTGACGCCCTATGAATTTTCTCTTTTATTTATTTATTTTAATTTTTCCTGTACATATTGCTAGTAAGTTTTTATTTATAGTTTGTACTAAATCATTAGTTCAAGGGAGATCTTAATTAAACATTTTGCAGAATCAAAAAAAAAAAAAAAAAAAAAAAAAAAGCAGCATGATAAAATATATTATGAGTAATAATAGTTCCTTATCCCAGTGTTGTGTCATAACCGAGTTGTCACTCAACTGAAGCACTGTTTAAATGGTTACAGCGACCTGTGGCTTGAATCAGCGTTAACACTGCTATACCACCTCAAATACCTGTTCTGTTTATGTAACAGTTAAAACAACAATTCATTCCTTTTTATTCGCTTCCCCCGCGTCAGTTTTTTTTTGTAAACATACATACACAGAATACAATTTGCATTCGTGGATAGCCAACTACACTAGCGAGCAAAATAGGGGTATCTGGGATAATTCCTTATACAATGGCATGATTTGAATGAATCAATTCAAAGTTAACAGTTTAACCTTTAAAATGGTACCATTTGAATTATTCTTAACTAGTAATTAAGTAATCAAGACCGCGAAGAATCGCAGTAATTCCATAGTTTTACCCGCGTGTGTATACACCGCTTTTCCATTTAAAAGTTGCAAATTGTATGCAACTTTAACAAACCTGCATACAAGTTGCAAGTAGGGACTTTGAATTATGTTTTTTTTTTTCAATTATAGCAACTTGTTTACCAATGTGACGTCATACTTAGTGTATGCAATATAAGCCTAATAGATACACGCCATAAAGGTCAGACGCCACACATCAACCTACCCTGAATGACCCTGGCGGTTGAGAGTATGTCATGCTCACTCAAATGTCTCGCTGATAGTGGCGCGTGGGCTAGTTAGCTCCCTTCAAAATGGTTGACCTGAATGGGTCTGATATATGTGTCATGTTCGTGAACGGGCGCTGTCAGTTGGGACTGGTCATCTCTTAGCTGCCACGGTCTATTTTAATTATTAATTTAACTTTATTTTGAATTGTCTTTTTATTTTTACTATGGATACTATTAACTTGCCACATCGTTCTCACATAATGTACTATCTGATGATGAATGATGTAACAAATTTTTTGTAATAATTTTGGCGATTGAAAAAGAATGTCCATGGAAGTTTCTTGCTCATTCTTCTCCATAGAGATATACGCTTTGGAATGAGCACCTACGGTACTTTCACAGTTTTTATGTCTTGTGACTGGGACTGTAGCACCATAACTATTTTTGTACTTGTTTTATTTTATGTCTTTTGACAATTCATAAGTGCCTGTAATTGGCCTACTTGAAATGAACGATTTGATTTGATTACCTCAATGTGTCACTTTTTTCATAGATTTTCAACCTTATCAGATTAGGGGAAGGTTAATGTTCGATAGATAAAATTTGACAGATTGGGGTAGGTTGACCTGCTGGTGTCTGTACTGTACTATATTAATCAAGAAATTATTTGCCCACGCGCAATGTATAAAGAATATTCCTAATGTATACCACAACCACTCGCAAGTATTTTGCTATTTTCCCTACTTATTCAGCACCTTTTTCACACCCTTTAAGGGTAAGACAAGTTAGAAGTTTATTCTTTGAATAAGAATTGCCATATGAACTGTATTCCCTGTTCTCGACCCAAAGGGATTATAAAATCTTGCAGTATCTTTCCATTCCTTGCAGTTACTAAATATTATGGTATCGGTAATTGATAAGTGAATAAAAAATCCTTAAAAAAACACCACTGAGTATCTATTCAGATGGATTTATGCAGTCGGGTTTTTGGTTTTCACAATTTTCAATTTAAATAAATTTCTTAGAAATTATCGCAAAAAAAAAGATTCTTGGGTCACAAAGATGCCAGTACAGCGCACTTCTTTTTATATAAATAGCTCATGAACGAACCTGGGGCCAACAAAACAAATTGTCATAAGCACAAACATAGTTTTACTCAAAAATGCATGTAATGTGGTCATTATTTTGACAACCTTGTTTGAGCAAAGTCGATTTTGCCGGTCTGTTTCACGGAGCGGCCAGCAATGTTTTTGCTGGCCGCTCTTACAGGCCGGCAAAACATTGCCGGCCGCTATTTTGACGTTTCAACGTTTTAAAAAAACAAATGCAAAAAGATTTTATTTAAAACACAGCTGTTTGTATAAAAAGAGGTAGGCACAAAAATATTGTATTCCATATTTAAAAAATAAATACAAAGAAGTAACAAAAGCGCGGTTCCGCGAAATTTTTATTTAGTGACTTTTATGCTATTAGTAAATGAAGTAATAAATGATGGATCTATAGCAGTCAAACACCGCATTAAAATTATCGCAAACTAAGTAAGTAAGTAAACATGAAACCGGCCAAAGTCGATGTTGAATTTTAGTAACTGTACTTTTCATAATTGTTATTTTAATTAAATTTCTAGTTAATAATGTATGTTTTATTTAGGTTAAGTACTTGCATTTTTGAGTAAAGCACTATACAAGCCTTGGCCCATTATGACTCTTCGCTGGTCACGCTATGATTGCCTCGAGCTAGCCTAGCTACGCTCTAGGCCTTCCAGCTTGGCCATCATCGCAGCCCTTGCTGTCCTCGCTGTAAAAGCCTCGGCCTGCGGCCTCGGCCTTTATCTCAGCTCGTCCATCAAGTGCTGCATGCTGACCGCGCTGTGTCGGCCTGGAGCTGCGCTACGCTGCGCTGTCGGCCATCATCAGCGCGACCAGCAAAGTCGCCATTATAGGCCGCGGTAGTAATGTACTATTATTCCGGCATTTCATAAATTAATAAACTGTTATTAACTAAACAAATAGAGCAATGAAGAATTTCAAACCCCTTTCAATATTAATTTGACAAAAATTAAGTCTCCTTGCCTCGTTGGTGTAGTGGACTGCTTAGCAAGGTATCCTGAGTTCGATTCCCAGGTTAGGCAAAGTGTTATTGGGTTTTCACTTCACAAATTCCTCAGTGGCAGTCACTGTTCGCTGACTGTACATCCTACTAATATTATGAAGTGAAAGTTTGTTTATTTGGATGGATGTTTGTTACTCTTTCACACAATAACCACTGAACGGATGTGGACGAAATTTGGTACACAGATAACTTATGACCTGCATTAACACATTTTTATTCCTGCAATAAAATCATGCACAGGTTTAATAATTATGTACGAGTACATGGAGAAAAATCATTGAAATAAAGATAAATTAGATCCTAAACAATTATAAACAAAACATTCAGGTTAATGGAACATGGAACAATTAGTTAAAATGATAGGTATATTTATTAAAAACTGCATTTTAAGTAATACTTTACATAACATATCAAACAACTGGAACTTAATATTACAAAATGAAACACTGATGAAATTCAAAGCAAGTTTTCCTAGTGCTAAAACAACTTGGAGCCTAAAACGGCCACTTTCATCGAATCATATCAGGATATTATTTAGATAACATTACAATTCGCAAAATGATCACAAATTGAGAATTCATAATCATCATCATCATCTCAGTCATAGGACGTCCACTGCTGAACTTAGGCCTCCTCTAATTCATAATATTAACTGTAAAATTCATAACACGAAATTCATAATATTATCCTCATACGTTTCTGCTAAAGGCCTTCTGGGCCCCTTATTAGCAATATCAGTTATTTTCATCCCACCTGTTCTGCCAGCTACGTCCGTACTTCCACATTCCTACGTCACGGGCTAGGGGGCTTACCGTACCCTTTCTGTTAGAAGGTAAAAAGCTTCAATGTCAGCCTCCGAACGGTCACCCACCCGAGACCCTAACCGCAACATGGTTGCTTAACCTCGCAGGTCGATATACCCTAAGCAATTTAGCCATGATTCCCCCGTGACCCAATTCAATATATAAAAGTCATTATTCGGGTGGGTATATCTTCATTCTTATTTCTTTCTTTCTTTTCTTTTCGTATTACTATTGAGTGGAGTTAGAGGCCGTTACGGTTCCCGGTTCCTAGCCAAAGCAATTACATTTTATATCGTCAGATCTTTTAAAGCCTTTCTTTTTATTTCCATTTAGTCTTGAATGAACTCTTGGTAGAGGTAAACTTATATTAAAGCATTTTAAGGCTTTTAGCACGAAACGTTATTTACTGCTCTTTCTCTACTATTTCTAGCGTTCACAGCTGTAGTAAATACACATCGTTTTTATTATTTTTCACTCATTTCTGATTCTATCCGATAAATAATTGATCCCGCGTCTGTGCTTCATTGTGTCATCTGCGTAATCAGTAAGCGCCGATACACATAGTACACGCTGTCACAGTTTCCGTGATTATTTCAACACGAATGCAATTAGAGAGGAGTGGCGAGCCTCCTCCTGTTTGTTTTAATTACGTCGAAATATCCGCCGCTGTGTCCGCACCGCGCCGTACCGCCGCCGCCGCCGCACGCACCACACCACGCCGCGCGCCACGCCGAGCGAACCTCAATCCACTTTTTATTGCAAATTGCAAACCCCATTAATGATAAAAACAAACCGATTCCACGATTTCAAATTACAAACCTATGTTAAGCTTAACAGTAATCAATTAGCGTCCAGTCTAATTGGAATACTTAATCCTTTTTAATATGAATTTATGAATCTGTTTCTTTTGGATTCCGTGACTGTAAACAGACTTTTTTTTTTTTTTTTTTTTTTAGCGTGGTAAAATCATCAAATGAGTCCTCCAACCCCGGGCAGGGCGGGAGGGACTGTCAGACTTCTACTGACTAAAATCCACGGTGTCCTTCATAGCCTGTTACGTTCCGGGGTTACGGTTAGGGAATAATCCCGCGACCCCGGCAGGCTTTGGCCCTCTGAGAGGGGGGCCCCGTCATTATGCTGACGCTCTTTGAGGCGCGCGTGGGACACAACGCGCCGTCGACCCGGGCAACTGTAAACAGACTGGGAAAATTATGGCTCATTTGTGTGCACTAGAAAATGTTCTTCGAGTTTATTTATGTCCTCAACTTAAGATTAAGTCTAATATCTTCCAACTTAAATGGAAAAGATAAACGCATTTTTGTCGCTGTACCAACATATGTTATTGTCAATCGCTACACAGCCCTCCTGTATCAGTTTTGAGGATAATATCATTTATCGTGTTGCCCTGTCCACAACACTCGGTCCGTAGAGTTATCCGCTTTTTATATTTCAAAGCTTAGCTGCATTCGAGATAGTGTGGTGTATTCCCGTTCGTCCACTTGACTTCGTCCCACTAGTGGGACGAACGGGAATTTACAAAAATAATATTTAATTTGTTCCCGATCGTCCCACTCCTAATTCAAGAGGGGACGAACGGGAATATGTTCTTCGATTAGTGCCATTCATCCCACTAAAAAGATATGTGCAGAAATATGTTTATTCGTTGTTTCGTAGTTTGCTTGTCCTTTACTTATTAATTTATTCAGAATAAAATATTTTTTTTCTTATTAATTTATTTTTATAAATCACAAAGTTGATTCTGTGATTTTTACTGTGATTGAAATGACGGATTTTTATTCCAAATTTGTTTTTTTTTTTACCAATTAAAACCACCGGTCTTATATTATTTAGTGGGACCAATAGAACTACAAAAAAGAATTAATAAATTATTCCCATTCGTCCACTCAAAAAATTTAGTGGGACCATCGGGAAAATAAATAACGAATTCCCGTTCGTCCCACTAGGGGGACGAAGTCGAGTGGACGAACGGGAATACACGGATAGTGTACAAGAAAATCTCTCTTATAGTGAAAGATTTATGAAATGGTACAAAGTATTACAAAGATGTATGTGCGATGTGTGTGGAAAATAAACACAGATAGATACCCGTACTTAGTGGAGAATGTCATCGGGCGGAGTACTTGGCACTCGAAATGTTAATTGCGCGCCCCGTTAATTTATGTGTAACGTTATAAGCGCCATCTATTGACGTTCTTGGGGCGTTATATTGCGTCTTTATCGATCAAGTTTTTTTTAATTATGTTAACAATTTAACTATTACTACTACTTTTTAACCGACTTCAAAAAAAGGAGGAGGTTATCAATTCGACAATATTTTTTTGAAGTGAAAACTTCTTTAGTGACATGTCAACTCTTCGCTGTGTTTAAATAAGAACCCACTGTCAATGTTGACTTGAGCGCCGACCCCTGATCCACACGGGAGCAATTTATTGATGTGGCAACATGGCGAAAAATCAACATTACTCTGCAATATAGCAATTGTTAAAATATTTTTATGTAATACATTTGGTACGTTATTAAAAATTCTGTCACATTTTTAATACATACATTCTGTGCGAAGATAAATCGAATAACACGTCGTTTATCAAAGTCGGTTCAATGCCTTACAGTGAAATCATAGAACAAAAACTTCACTTAATACCATATCCATTCCATACGAATGTACAGCTACGTTACTTGGAAAGGAAACTTCGAGTTACATTTCAACATTATTGTAATCCCGTACATATAGTTTAGATTGTAAAACGTAATGGAGTTGGGCTGTGTATTTTGCAGAGATGATTAAGATGTATCAATTTTAATCTCGTAGAGATAACATGTATCGATCAGAGTGAGGCGAACGTGTACTCGTGTAGCTAACCCCGTTAGCTGGTAGCGCCCCGGCCGCCGCCGCCGGGCTGCGCCGCCGCGCGCCGTCCATCCGCGTCATTGCCATTCGCCGAGAAAACACGTTTCCTGCTTCATTGTTTCCTAATTTTCCTAACTTCTTTCTACTCCTCGCTTATTGGAGCTTCTTTTGTTTCGTCCTTTCCTTCCGGAGATGTTCCGGTTAAATTGTCACTTTTATTATCCGCTCCTGGCCACGGTTGCTCTTTGGGTCGAGCTTAGTGAAATGATTTACTTATTAATTTTTACTGCTTCTTTTCGTTATTTTATCATTTTTTAATTAAAATCAGAATTAACAGTACTCATAATCAGTAAAAAAACATCAACCTGGACCTACCTCTATTAATTTCGGCCTTAAATTGTGAAATCTGTTTAATTTATTGAATTCTTATTTTATGCTTGAAGGTATAGGATTATGCCTTTTTTTCAGCAACTACGAGTATTTTTACATTAGTGCGAGTGTTTCAGTATAATTAATTTAAGACATGACGTTAGAGCATGTACAGATATCGTTGGTTTAAGAGACGGTAGCTGGTTGAGTGAGGGGCGTTTAACGGGCTAATTATCAAACGGCTAATGAAGTTTGTATTCAGCGGGCGGGCGGCGGGCGCGCGGGGCCCGGCCCGGTACGTGCTGCGACTCACAAAGCGCCCCACCTGATAACTCCCCGCCCTCCACAGAAAAATTGCAGAGAAAAAGTTTCATCGCAAGGGAACGTGAATGAAATGAAGAATTGTGTCGGCCGCTTTTGGGATTATTCCCAACATAAAATTCCTTGAGAACCTTTTCGATCTGTTTCAATTCATCAGGGCTCGTCTTTATATACTCGTAGATAACCATTCGAATTCGTTATAATATATCTTCAAAATAAATATTGATAATTTATATCTTCGTACTTAGTAACATAACATATTTCAGTTTCGACAGTATCTGCTCTGAAAGAAGTTTTGACGTATGCTATTTTTTCTTTAAGTTTACGACTGTTTTTTACACTTTCTACACAATACACAACAGCTTCCTCCCCCTTATAGCTTATGTCACTCAGCACAGAATATTTTAAATCAGATCTGTACTTCCAGATACACACTGCTAAACTGATCTGATTTTTTTCTGTAAAATAGATATCTATTATTATCGAGGTTTTCGAAATCATAAACTTGTCTGATCTACAGAACTATTAAAAAATTATCTGAATGAGATAGTTAAAGGGCATAGGTTATACGTATATTTGAGAGTCTTACTCGAACATAGAGTCCCAAATAAATATTTATAAAATCGACGGAAATTGCTAGATCTGGTCAGAAGTTTTAGTTTGTATTTTGTTATTCGTCCCAACCAAATTATGGGCTCGATAAATTGGTATTTGAACATGCTGGTCTTATATTTATATTTCCAATAAAATAAAAAATATGGGTACGACGAACCTAACCCTAGCGACTGGTATAACTAATAGTAATTAAAAAAACTTTACACTGCTTTCAAAATGTGAAGGAAAAAATCGTAGAGAAAATGGCGTTTCCTAGAACCATAAATTTAGGTTTATTTCACTTTGTTCACCTTGGTGATATCACCTGAGTGAACAAAGTGAAATAAACCAAAAAGATTACATCGACATACAAGATTTAAAGATGACATCAAACAACAAACAACTCGCACTGAGTCCGCGTATCAGATTAAAGCTCACTTCCTTTAAGCCTCAGACAGGAATGCTATGTGAACAGTTCTGCCATATTGCCTCGTTCAATAATCCTAGTATGGAAAGGTTACATTGGGCAGGATGGGCATGAAAAGAGGTACAGAAATCCAGATTAAAATATATACGTAAAAAACTGTTTGTGGAAATTACTTGAACGGAAGCGTATATTTGGAGAAAGAGTGAAAGCTATTATTCTTTCTTTTTTCAATTGAAAATGACCAAATCTTTACATATAATAAAACGTAGAGCTGTCATTCTGTAGATTGAAAAATTTTTTTCAAGCCATCAGTTTTTCGAGAAAAGGGATCGAATTCTGATGCCAAATCAACTTTTTTTTTCAGTTCGAAATTTTTTAGTTTTTTCGATTTGATCTATTCTCAGTCGTAAACTACATAAAGTTGTCGATCAAATTTTCCTCAAATATTCCTAATAATATCGCTTCTGTTGATAGGCTATGATCATTACGCTATTTTTGTGGGAGATAAGCAATTTTAAATTTCAGACGGGGTAGTTGTTTTTATCTGTATGTTTTTAGACCTGGAAGCTAAATGCTAGTGTTGCACTGCTTTCTTGATATTTTTTAATGTCATCCTGGAATCTTAGTTAAATAACTGGCTTAAACTGCTACTTCTATTAGTATGAATTTATAATTATATGTGAAACATAATATTTTTACATTTGGGGGCATTAAGCAATTTTGTCCCCATATTTATATTTTATACAGTCATTGTTGACATTTTGTAAATATTTTAGAACCGCTATTTGAAACAATGATAACACTGTCAGCGTACTAGCCAGTCTGGATGGTATCCTGCTTGACTTTACGTGCAAGGGGTCCCTCAAATGGATCAAATCTCGCTGATTTCTTTTTTTCACTTTTGAATTTAATGATATAATTCCTCTAGTCCACAAAGTTTTAAAGTAATTAAAAAAAATTTATACTTTTATTTAAATATTTATTCGCGATTTTAATATTATTACTATCTTTTTTTCCCAATAGTTTGTACTAGGATATAAATCTACACTGATTTAAATTAGTAGTAGTAGTAAGTTGGATATTTTTGAAGTGAAAACTTCTTTAGCGGCGTTGTACACTTTTTCTGTAATGGGTAAAAATAATTTAAAAAAGAATCGCGTCAGGGTCACGTGACCAAAACTCGCGTCAGGGTCACGTGACCCTGATCGAAAATGAGTAAGACGTCATGTCAATATTAAAACTATCAAAACAATCATAGTAACAAAAATAGTTTACTACACTTCTACCGATGGCACTCCGTGGAGTGCAACCTTTTTTTTCAAGCTTTATTGTAATTGTTTCGAGGGCTGTGGAATTTTAAAGATTAGAAAAAGTTGTGTTTATTTACAGTTTTGAATTGGTGTTCAAACCAGTGCATAGATTCTGTTTATAAACGACGACAAGTTGTAAGAATCGGTCAGATAGTTAGTTATTTTTCATAGGTATCACGCGGAATGCAATTGGAGAAGAGCAATTATCGTACGTTCAATTTGCAGCGATACTGTAAATCAACCAAAAACTGATAGTCTAATATTTATTAAAAACACGGTTTTTAGAAATTAATGTCGCTCAAATAAGGACGTGGTTCCTATGCAAACTATTACCTTAGCCATTTAACATTATTGATCTAAACTAATAATCAAAATGCAAGTATGCCTTCGTTTTTTACCTTTTAGCACGGCATTACTACCTACTAAATCGGTATTTGTCCCTTAAACATTTAGCATATACGTTGTCAGGAGTATAGACACGGTTATAAGGTATCTTACATCCCGATTATAACAAAAGAGAGCTGTTGCCGAGAAAACAATTACGTTCATATATACAGATGGCGCCACACGATCCGTATTGTTTCTCAAATTCTAAAATAACGCAAGCGAAGCCGCGGGCAAACACTAGTAATCACTAAAATTATGTTTAAATCATCAACACATAGAAAAAAACATGTTGCTCCTCGTCTCTATTCAATAAATAGTTCGAGTCATAAAGGGTAAATACAACATAGTCCACTTGCAATATTTTTGAGATAGTTAAAATTGTCTCGGTCCCACGTGCGCAGTTGCAGCACATCCAAGTCATTTCACGCAATAGCTCGCGTCGCGGGTATCTTTGGGAAGGCCACTTCCTTGTAACGACTGCTATTATCTACGAAGGAAATAAAGAGGTATATTTGTTTTATGAACAAAACTAGCTTAAATTTTTGTTTGAAAAAATCAGTGTGTCTAAAAAGGCCACTTTAGCGGAAGTAATCGAATTGCAATATGTCAATTGGGATATTCTATTTTAAAATCAAGCAATAGAGTAGACAAACGATATAAAATAATTTTAGTCTCAGTCTGATCTAGGGCTTGCAGAACCGGTACTTTTTAAAGCCCGGTACCGAAGTTTCGGTACTGGGCCATGGAACCGGGATTTCCCGGGAAATTCGGTTTCTGCTTCATTGTTTCACCTAACGCTATTAACTTATCGAATGAAAGGCACGAGTGCGTGAACACTACATAAAATTATCTAAATCAGTTGAAAAATGAACACATTACGTACAAATGTGGGTGGGATGGAGTAGTTCATAAAACTTTGTTTTATTCGTAAATCTACAATTGACAATAAACATCAGAACATAATCTCAAGGAACCGAACTTAAATGCTTTTTTAAGCTATTGCATAGCTTTTATCGCGGGCTCTGATCGCGGCGCGGCGACCAAATCAAAACATTCCCAACAAAAACCTAACGAAAATACCCGAGTGACCAACGCTATCGTCTAACGTCGTTTCAGTTCGGGAGACTTCGGTAATTATAAAAATATCCGTCACAAAAACAATTTACTTTATCTTACTAATTCTAAACGGCTAGCTACAAAAAGAGTTTTCATAATGAAACCTACTTATAAAATTCTCCTGCAACAAAGAAGTTCCATATTATTACAGTAGTGCATCACAAACATTTTAATTTTCTTTTAAAATAAAATAGTTATTTGTTATCCAAGGCTGCAAAATGGATATTTGCCGCGAAAATTTCGCTACTTTTCAAAGGTACGAGATGCAGAAAAACTTTGCTTCCGAATCCAACACACAACTTTTTACCTCACTAAGCGAGGAAATGCAGTATGGGCGGCTCTGTTTCTCGCCTGCCAGTGAAGAAAATAATTGACTACAAGATATTTTGTCCGAATTTTGAACAAATCTTTGCGCTCTAGCACGCAAAACGCGCGAATGCATGGAATCTTTCCGAGCGAGTGAAGTGGAAAAAAAGGTAGCTTCTCGCAATCTCCGAGAACCACACGTATTTTTTATATTGGTATAAAAATAACTTTTAAATAATTAAAATATATCAGAACTATATTTTGAATATTGGAAATTCCTACTATATTTTGAATTAGAAATAAGCCTATCTTTGTCACGTAATTGCTTTCTTCTTTCCTCTATAGAATAAGTCTTTAACATCACATACTTGGTCACTTTTTTCCTTCTACTATAAATAAATATCAATAAACAAACTGTAGCAAATCAAAACTAGTATAATGCTTTAGCAAGATGAAAAAATATAAAACTCAAGAAAAGAATGTAACAAACGCTATTTTCTTTAAAATAAAGGTAGTGTCATAAAAAAAGTAAAAGCTTTTTAGAGATTAATAAACCAAATAATTATAAAATACACAAAATCTGAGCATTATTAAAGTTATTCTCTTCAAAATGAAAGTAATGCAATAAATGAATCATAATCATCATCATAACTGACCCCGTACTTACATTGCTGATTAGTTTTTGTTTACGAAATTCTCATTATTTTCAAATAAAATGTTTTATATCATCAATATTGTAAAAGAATAGTTTATTGGATATGATTTGTAAATTTATATTTAAAAAAAAGAAGGAAAATAATAAAGTACCGAAAGTATCGAAAGTACCGGGACTACGGGACGAAGAACCGGTACAGGATTGCTTTAAAAATTCCCGGGATTTCCCGGTATTTTCGGTACCGGGATTTCCCGGTTGCATGCCCTAGTCTGATCACAATCATTACGATGTTTTAATTATATGCATTTCATTTTTAGTGAAAGCTATAAAACTGGTAAAGTGTAGTTTAAAATATACTATTGTTAAGTAAAAAAAAAAAGAAATAGTCGTAATGTAATGTAACACACGTGAAAGTATTTATTTTGGCTATGGTAATGTTTTCATCATGTAGGTTCATACTTAGATGGCTATTTGGCAAAAGTCCTACCACTCAAAATAACTGTAATTACTACGTTATATTTAGAAGAGGAACAGGGTAGAGAGTTCCACATCCTCTATTTTTTAATCAGTTAAGTACGTGCTTCCAAATTGTTCCTTTAGGAATAAAGCCTTAAAGAACCATATTTATGAACCTTGATAATTTACAATAAATTCAACGAACTAAGAAATATACACTTCTTTGACAAAAAATCCTCGGGAAACCGCTACTGGGTTTGTATTTTTAATGGTCATTAGTCACGGAAAGATAACAGAATGACAAACGAAACCGACCCGCAGGTAAATGAGTGATAGAGCCATATTTTTGGTAAACGTCATGTAAAATAGTACCGAGTATACCTTACTTTTTAAAAGTTTAGTCCGTCCATTAAAAGTAGGCAAGAATAATGTAGAGAAGAGCTTAATTTTGAAAAATCGCACATTGGAATGTATTGCACAATATCCTAGTGTATGCCGTTCCCAGCATGACATTTTCTGTTTTTGTGACTTCAAGTAAATTGGAACTTTAACGTTGATTGGCTGGAAAATATTTATTCTCGTTGTACACTAGATACGCTTTTCAGTTTTCCATAAAATAAACGCTGTAAATACTTCAAGAACGCTACAATACAGAAATCTTGTGATAAGGCCTTATATTCGTTATTACTGTGAGCCCTATTTTACCATGATCTGTGTAATAATGTCGTAATTTATATAAAAAATCACATCTTAAGCTTACTGCAAAATACTTTCCTGTCTGTGTAATGAAATCTTAAAGAATTTACCTCAAAAATATTCCGTAGAACACGCTACCTTCGTTAAATCGTTACATTCTCGAAGATTTAAAGGCCAGGTGTAAAAGCTTCTATTTTTTATTGGCTCGGAAGTGTCCTGTAAACTATAGTTTCTTTTGCCAGCTGCTTTCTCGCAACTTTGGAATACCACGTATTTATTATTCATAACTGTTTTATAATTACGTTATTTAATGTTTCGAACTTGCTTCGAGGTGGTGAATCGATGATTTATCAAAACTGACCCGAAAGTAGTGAAGTTAGGAAAACTTAAACTTATTATTATTAGGTAGGCTTAAATTACTACAGGCCGTGGTCCGGTGCTTTACCACCTAGCCACCTTTACTAGACCAGTTCAACTGGTGATGGCAAGTGGTATCTTTCTTTATCAGTCTCGCTATGTGTTAATGGTCTTCGATGGCCTTTATGCAGGGATTCAAAGGACTAGTTTGAGCTGTTAGTTAGGATCACGAAATCGTAAGCATTTTCTAACCTAAATACTATTTGCTCCTTCAAATTAAACAGGCACTCAGTTGCGATATTGTTATCTAAATACAGTAACCATATTTTTAAAAACGTTGGTTTAATTATAGCTTGTTTAATTACGCCGATATTTCTGCGAAGCGCACATTTTGTTGGGTAATAAGTCTCAGCTAATTGTTTGAAAAGATAATTTGGTGGCGGTTTATTGTGCGCTGGGTGGGCGCCGGCCGGGACGGGCGCGTCGCTGATGGCGCCCGGGGTCGCTCGGCCGCCGCCCGACATACACATATGCCACTAATTACTTATTCACTTGTTTAAGATACGCTCCCTAAAAGTTAAGTAAATAATAGCCATAATGACTGTTTAAACAACAAAGTCGTATAATAGTAGAAGTCTTTTTGTCCTCAAATGGACAAAGTCTGTACACTCCGAGGTGTCAATGTGTCGCGATTATATTTATCTTGCGTATCATGTATATAATTTTGAAACATTTCAAACCGCATTTTCCGTGGGATTTAATATTTATTTAATTATGAACTTAAATGTTTAAACTCTCTATATCTGTAGGAAGATAATTTAAAAATTCATAACCTTTCCCATCTTTCATAAAAGACGAAGAGTTAGCGTTTACTTCGTTTATGGCTTTCCTTGCAATTTGAGTTGTACTGCTTGTAATATTAAGGCTACTACACACATGCCGGCGGGAATGCCACCAGGTCTATGCCGAGTGGCTATGCCGCCGGAAATGAACCGCCGGCCGGCACAAGCCGCGCAAAGCCGCCAAGCATCATTCCAGTTGTGACAGTCACATAGAACGCCGCTTGAATGCCACGAACTTACTGACGCCGGCAAGCCGCTTAACCCCGGCAGCCATGCCTGCGGCTCCTGGCAAATCCAGCGGCTTTGAATGCCGCCGGGTGCACCACGGCTTGGCCGGCGGCTTGCCCGGCGGCCTTGCCGCTGGCACTGTTTGTAGGAAGGAGCCTTTTTAATTAAATTATGCAACAAAAAAATGATTTGAAATATCGAAAATAAATATTCGAAAAAGTGGCAGTGATATCTATTATGATAAGAACGTTATTGCAGTTTTCTGCGGCAACAGTACATTTTTTCGGGATGAAAGATATTAGGTCTCTTTCTGTACAAAACGTATACGTAAATTTTTCAGTATACTCGTACAAATAACATAACAATAACAATCTCTAATAAACAGAGAGCCCGTGGCTAAATAATTACAGCCGCTCAGGCCGATCATCCGGGTGAAGCCGCGCTTGGCTAGGTAGGTCTGTGGATGTGAACCATCTGTCATAGCGAGTTATCTCCGTGGCTCGGAAAGCACGTAAAAGCCGTTGGTCCCGGCTGTCATTTGTACATTTTTGACATTCGTTAATAACAGTCAAAAGCTCAAAAGTCTGACAACCAGTCTTACCATGGGGTAGGTACCGTGTTACCCAGTTACTGGGTTGTAGCATCTATGCTTGTGACTATACATAATTCATTTTCACTATAATGAAATAACCTGTTATATAATGTCAAAAACATGTATTAAACTATCATTCAATTTATCCACTAGAAAAATCAAAATTGTGTTTGAACTGAACACTACTCTTAATGTGAGCACGTGTGTGATTCATGATTAACTCTTAATTTAAATCACACTTGTGTCGCCATCTAGTGTACGTAGCTGACACTGTTTGTTGATCTCTCGATAGTTCCACGATCTATCATATTTCATGAAAGAAGAGTTAACGTAAATTGTTTGTTTATTAAATTGAATTTCACCTGTGAAATTCATACTTTGTATTTATTTCAGCAAATTCAGTTTCCCGAAAAGTTGTCTGGGCGTATTTTGTATTTAGAATATATAGTTTTTCTTAGATCTTTGGTTATTACCACTGAATAAATAGTGTCAATAATATTAGTTTAAATTATTAATTTATACCTCGCCTTTCATTTTATGTACTAGGGTGAGTTCAAACGTAGCAATGTGTGTTTTGCAATGCAACTTTACTTTCTAATTTATGTTGCACATCCCTGACACCATCTAGCGACTAGCACCAGAGGCAAACGAAAAAAAAATTGTTTATTTTTTGTTTTCATTACGAAAAAAAGTGTTCTCTAATATAGAACTATGTATTACGCTCCTTGAATAAATTGTACACATATAGGTAGGTACACGTTTACAAACTTTACAATATTTTGAAAAAAGTATTTTATGACTCTTTTATTATAAATTATTCATAATATATACATAATTATTTATTAATTAACTAAACGTACTAGGTAGACAGACTGTTTTGAACACATATTCTAGGCTTGTGCACAGTACTCTGGCAAGCTAGATGTGATTAACCAATTTGTAATTTATTAGTAAGTTGTATCTACGGATAATATATGGAAATATATGTAGAGTGAGGCAAGTCGTCGGAGACTTTCAGTGGCCTCTGGAGCGCTGCCAACGATTCGTCTGGTGGTTATTTTCGCACGTCATCCACGAATAACAAGACATCCACCGATTCAGTCTGTATCTATGTATAGTCTATGAAAAAACTACACCGAGCATAAAAAATGGTTTACACCATGGTTTGTGACGCACATGTTATCATTCATACAGCGCGTTTCTTTTATATTCTTACAAGCCCGTTCTTACATTCAACTTCAATGAAATCACTAAACCGAATTGCACGCAAGTAACTCTATTAAAATGCCCTTTGTCTAGTATTCATTATCCCCCTGTCTAGTTTTAAATTCTTTTGTTGGTCGTAGTCGCTGCATGGATGCATGAATAAATTGTTTTTGAGAGTCGAACTTACCGAACAAACTGGTAGGTCAAGATCCCTTTCTCATAGAACACTCTTTTGTGCGATAGTAAAAGGCGTTCGCTATTAAAGGGCGCGGATCGGGTAGAATGTTGATTTGTGGGTAATTATTATTTAATCTATGGCAGTAAGTAAAACTGGGTTTTCTTTCTTGAAGGGCGAAGAGTGTCATGTCGGTCTCGTGGAGCTCCGAGTTGGTCGCCGGGCGCGCCTGCTCGCGTGTTCGTCTGTGTGTGTGATCCTGATCGCAATGCGTGCGCGCTGTCATTGCCCTAGTCCCGCCGCTGCCCCCTCGCCTCTTGGAACAATGAACGGAACCTGGTTAATGATCGCTCTGTTTTCGGAGTTATTTTAAAATTTACCTTTTGATCATTGAATATTCAATGAGAATTCGAAAAACAATATATTCCGTCCATTGGAGTTCCGTATAAAAACCCAGTCTTCGTCTTTTGTTTGTTTGAAAATGCTAAAAAAAACGAATAATTTACGCGCTGATGTAATTTTACGCGCTCTGGTAAAAACTGTATCTTTGAAGGTTATGATTTCAGCCTGTTATTCCTTCCAAGTTACGCTATGTCTTTGTCATTTACTATTTAACCCCTTAATGGCAATTGTGCCATTTCAATTCAATTGGCAATTCATACAAATCCATTGGGATTTGGATGAATTTTGACACATAGACCATGACCTTATGTCACATTTGATACTTTTATTCTATTCCGTGGTAATAATTTTGACCATCATCACGCGAGAGAATTAGCGGTCTATTATTTTATTGCTTTATAGTGTTTTCATATATTTTATTATTTGGTTAACTGTACTGCCTGTGATATTTTAAAGCTTTCAAATAATAAACTTTCGTTAATTTTATTTGGCAACATGACAACGACTAACTGCGAATGTGAACTAACATGCTTATAAATTTCACAAAATATGTCTACGGGAAGAATATTTCAGCGGTAAGACTCATTTGTAAAGTATTGTTAGTGCGTAAAACACTTACGTTAAGTAACATTTTATACATTAATCAAATAATTATGTATTTCTCATACTTACCAAGGTTTATTTACTGTATAGGTGCAGTAAGCAATCGTTGTTAACGTAAAACCATACCTAGAGGTACAAAAATAACAACAAAAATACAAAAAATGACAATTCAGTTTCAACATATCTGTTAGAATCAAGAGCGTCTGTCAAAAAATAAAAATAAGTATACCAAAAACAGTTATTACAAGTCAGAGGAACAATATTGGTAATGGCAAGAAACAATGTAATGTCCAAATAATATAGTTATATTAGGAGCATTGTTCGGCTCGGGCACGGGTCGGGCGTCCATTCAGCCGCGACGGATCCGCATAATGAGATGCAGTGCTCCTCCAGATGTGGCGCAGGCGCGGCCCAACGCGCCGCCGTTTTTTGTTTCCCCGTTTTTACCATCCACTCACTAGATAAACGGTTTATCAATGCTGGTTACTTACACATTTTACATTCTGAGTAATCTTGAAGATTGCCCCTATAACAAAATGTTAGTTCACAAAAACTTTAAATCCCTGAAAATATGAAAATAGTAGTTTAACTTTCATTGCGAGAAACATTTTCATGTGACTACTTTCGAGTTTAGAAATTTAGCTAGTCATTATGTGGTATTCTACAAAAAGTAGGCTATAAAGGTACGAGTATGTTAACTTAAGCGAATTGAAGAAAACAGCTTATTTGTTACTTTCTAATAAATTGAAAATTGTACTGAAAATTTTATTCATTCGACATTGAACCATAATTCATCGAATTATTTTAAAATATTTAGATCAGGATATTTAATATAATATTGGCAACTAATTGTAAGCACACTATTTGTTGATCTACACAGGATGAATGGATGATAAAATGTCAATTTTATCATAACAATCATCAATTCTACACTAATTTAAAATATTATAATTGTTCTTATAATTTTAAATGTAAAGCTACAATAATGTTCCCCAGTTAATTCCCACCTTCACATAATTTAAAGTTAGCAGTAGAGTTGTAAGCTCCGGGCTGCGTTAGCCTCGCGTTTATTTATGTTGCCTTAGTCAGAACTGTTACCTACGCCAGATGTTATTTTACGACAGTTCGCCACCGAATAAACAATCACTACTTTTTCTTGCTTTTATTATTCGTAGAACTAAAATTGCAAACATTCCCTATGACTGATTTTAAAAACTGAAAAACACCAAGAGATTTAAATATTTTTGAATACGCGTCGCTATAGTTTGAGTTTCAAGATTTGATAAGACAGTCAATAGTTTATTTTATATTTACCACTGTGCGTTCTAAGAGGAACATTATTATTTATTAAAAGTCAGTTATTACCCCGTTTCACAGCATTAAATACAACAAATCCGTACACATTCTTCTGAACTATAAACAGATATCACACAATTTAATTAAAATGAAACACTGTTAAACTGTGATCACAAATAACAAGACAAAGCTTCTGTCACACATGTGAACCAGGATGATGCGATTTCCGGACCCGCGGGCACGCCCGCGCTGCTCCATACTTCTTTACATTCCATACGATTATAAGCACTATGGGAAGTAAGGAAGCACGGAACTCGCGCAAGGCTTTGTGTCTTCATTCTTGAGAGTACTGCAATCCTGTGCAGTTGCAAGTAGCAACTACCTGTTACACGTGAATAATATGCAGCAAGGATGGGGTGCGTGACGCCATCTCTTGGTCGACGGCCATGGGAGCACAACGCGACAGTAGGCGACAACGTGGGGGTGGCGAGCGACGCGGCGTGGTGGCAGCTCGCTGAGCACTGGCAGCGCGCTCGCTGCGCACGCGCAGACCAGCTCTAAAAATGGAGTCAACCGGCGGAGTTCGCTTACGACTCGGGAGTACCATCCATTCCAAATTTGTATTTTCCCGAAATAGAACCGGCAGCGAGCGTCCATCGGATCGGTTACCCGACCGTGCAGCGACCTGCAGCGCGCGAGGACTGGTCGAAGTGCACGGCTGAACCGCGGCCGGACTCGCCGGAGGCCGCCGCCTTATGTAAGGAACACCGTGAACCGCGCCGCGTGACGACCGCTTCGAAAATAAACGTGCACGCCGAGTACGACGCCGACGGGCGCCACATGTGCGCGCTCCCGTCAGCGTTCCAATGATCGCGCGCTGGAGGGGAGGCTATTATTAGTTGAACACCATCCACCACTGTCACCTCCCGCAGGGTAGTCGAGCTATACATAGTTCCGATCACGGGATCTGGCAATCCTCAGCGTTCACTGACCTCCCCTGAAACAACATTAAATATTATATACCTGAACAATGTACAAGAATACCTGATAACATAACATAACGTATAATATAATACCATTTTTTTGCAATTTCAAAGCTGTACCAGTTATAGGGTCTGTAGGTGACTCAATACCTTGAGTCGCTTCGTAAGGAAAAATATCAAGGGGATATTCATTAATGTAATATTGAGAAAATAAATGACTGCTTCCAGTTTCGCGTCCGCATTAATCTATGTATCCCAATAGTTGCAAAGTGTGTATAGGAACGTGTCAGCCGTCGCGGTGGAGAGTTCCCGCTGCCGCGATGCCGCCCGTAAAGCTCGCCTCTCCGTACTCTCAGTCAATAAAAGAATTTTGGCAAACTTTCGTAGACAAACAAGTGGGACGACAGCCAACTCATCTTTTGTCTGCTTGAAAGCAACATGGTTTTGTTAGCATTTCGATACCACTGTGTTGCAAAGAGTACTTTTTGAAACATTCGTTCCATAGTGAGTATCTTCTTCGTAAAATTTGGGCCTTGTGTTCATGCAGTTAAGTTTACGTGTTCATATTCTAAATGAATTTCCACGGAGATAATAAATAAATAACTACCTACTTTACTGGTAAGTAATAAGGGATTGAGTAAGTAGGATGGAGAGCCTACTTTCTCAACCCTATCTCAATTGAATTAATAGAAGTACTTGTACTTGCTTTTATGATGACTATACGTATAAAGCACATTATACAGCACTACAGTCGGATACAGTGTTGGATGTAAAAACTTAATGAAATAAATTTTAAGCTGTAAGGCAGATTTCATGAAAGTTTTTATTTCTATCGTTGTAGTATTTTTTTTTTCTTTTTGTGTGACAAAATTGACACTGTCTTTCACAATGAAAATGATAACTTAATTATTAAAATCGCTCAAAAGCCCGCTGTAGGTACTAAACTTCTACTGTTGCAGAACTCAAAAAACGAATACCTAGCAGAATTTTAAGTTCGCACACATAATTAATGTACTCTGCAACTATTACAGCGGGTACGTGGTAATCTATTGTAATTCAATAATGTTATAAGATGAGCTACGAGGACCATCTACTGAGTAAAGAAAAGCGGCGATGCTGTCCGCAGAGCAGCCGACCGTCCAAAGAGCGTCTGTTGAATATTAATGCGACATTGTTATTGGCCACTAGTGCCCGCTGCTGCCCCAATCGCACATTTCCATAACTTACTATTCTGGATCCGCGGGGAATCAGCTCACTATGTAGGAATATGATCACTTGGGCCACTCATATTTGCCCTGTAAATTGTGTTCCGTCGCGACAATACATTACATTATTCATTACGGAATCTATAAGTGGTCGGCAACTTAGCCCGGCTTCTCGAATACTCCGCATCATGCTAAGTTCTGTCACAACGCAGTGATTCACCGCCCGATTGTTTCACGTCACGTTACTGAATATCACGTAGGTACGAGTACCCTCCAATAGTAATTTAATATGTCGTAGATGTAAACAACCAGTAAATGAAGTGCGTCCAATGTCAATCGTTAACGGGAGCTGCACCAACGACTTTACAATTTAAAATACATGCTCACTTTATATTTATTTATCCACTGAGATAAACCTACTTCTCCATTCAAAATTCTAAGCAGCTCTCCGCTGCTTTGTTTTCGGTGGATTTACTTAAGTTGAATCAAAGTCGTTTCAAGTTAAAAGGTCCCCTCCTTCTATTGCCATAATAGTAATGTGTGTTTGCTGTTTTTGTAAAGACAGCACGTTTTGTAGGGAACGCTACAGACTACATTTAAGAAACTATAAAATAACCAAACATTTTGGAACTTTGAAACCATCTAAATTCCAACTACATATTCAGTTTAAAACTTCAGGAAGAGAAGGCAATAGAAATTACTAATCAATCAGATGTGACTGTTTGACTATGTATTTAACTAGGATTAATTTATGTAATATTTTTGCAACAGTCTTAATAAATTATATTCGCTAGTTAATATGTGTCATTTTATAGTATGTCTCATCCAACATCAACCAAAGTATGATTGGTAACCTATACCGAAATAAGTATGCCAAAAATGTAATTCAGGATGGCAGCTCGATTTAAACATTTGAGTCATAGTTTTCCAGTAACAAATTATGAATCAGAAATAGAAAGAGATCTGAAACTTATTCCGGATATAAAACTAGTAATACTTAGTCAAAACTGTGGCTGTATTGATTGGATACAACAAAATACAGTAGGGTAAATTTTTATGTGAATTTTGTTTCATGATGGACATACAAAAGTATTTATTCGTGTGTTAATACATTAAATTAAAACATTAAAGCGATTTTCAGGAGTAAAATAACCTAATCAGACCAATAAATTAATTACATATTATTTTTTAACCACAAGACTACACAATAACAACATCCTTTTTAATTACTAAACGGTACGCGTCGTAGCTCGTAACGTAAGTCTAACTAATTAAAACGGATTACTCGTAGGAGACTAGCTAACAATGCACCATTATTGTCCTATATTATATTATCCTTAAGCCCAACACGTTCCGCGACACGCTTCAAACTTTGGTAATTATTGGAGCTCTACTTACTTATCTTGAAGCTATCACTTAACAGGCACCAGTAATAAGTTGAGACAGCAGTTATAAATCGAGTTTAAGACATCGCCTTCGGCTCAGTCGATACTTCATGAACGTTATTACGACAAACGACTAATAATATGGTTTGGATTACAAGGACCTGCTCTATTTTGCGTGTTCAATTATTAGCTACGAGTATTAAATATTGAGTTAATGTTCAATTATGCAGCTGTACATTATCAGAACTCGTGTCTGCGCTCGCTTTCTCCACTTCAGCCGCGCCGCGCGTGCTCACTAAATGATGGAATCCCGAAGGGACTCCTGGAATGGAAATCACTGTAACTTGTAAATGTGTAGTACACAGTACGCGGCACTTCGACCCGGAGGGAGTACGACAAGAATTTTGGAATAGTTAGCGAACCTGTAATAATCATATTCTTTATATTACACAATAACATGAAATGCGGTAGAGTTCATTCCCAGTTGGAAAGGAACAATACAGAATTCTGGATTGTCGCCTGCTGTTGGTACCCAATACGATTTAACATTATCGAAAGAAAATTAACCGCAACAAACATCTTACTATTGAAATTTTCAAGAGCTAGTTAGACTCACACTATCATATTTATGTGACTATAATCAAACATAATTATCTTCGGTTGAATCTTTGAAAAAATCTCTTTTGCGAACATACTGAAATATACGTGATTTTTTTCAGTTTCTTCCGTTCACACGTTTCACAGTAAGTACTGTCAAACTCGGTGTATTTCATATGCTACGTTCACACGCTCGCGTTCAATTCTACATTCAACGTGCACATTCACATTCACGAGCGTGTAAACGGTACGCCCGAGCCCGTGAACGCGCCTGTAAACGTGAATGCCGCGAATCGGGCAAGTGTCGGTTTTTTGGCAAAGTTCAAAGGATGAATGTGCGGGCGCCCGGTGACTGTTTACACGCGCGCGGGCAGTCAGTCTCTCCCGCGCTTTCGCGACGATTGGATCTTCATTCAACGTTGCTAAGAAAGTCGCTACGATCGGAGATTACAACATGACGGAATGGTCAAACGAGACAACATCATCCACCACCTTCTTTGCAGTCTTTTTCTTTTTCCCCGTCGTTCATAATTTTGTTTCTTTTTCCAATAAAAATAAGTTAAGCCAAAGGATATGGCAACAACAACACCGAGATCCTCGCTGCTCGCCATTCTGGCACTGACTGACACGACGGCGTGCGTGTGAACAGCTTGAATTGCCGCCGGCCCGGGACGGGCTGCATTGCCGTGCAGCCCGCCAGGCAGCCCGCCGGGCTACACGGCGCGCGTGTGACCGTAGCATTAGAAGTACTTTTCAAAATCAAGATTTCCTTGAAATCTATCAGTAGATACACAATGTAGTAGATGAACAGTCATCATCACTGATCGAATACCTACCCAACTAGTAGAGCATCCCAAATAAATGTACAAGTAAATTCGAAAACTGAACTCAACTAAAATATAGTTCTAGTTACTATTCAACTAGGGATGAGCGTTGAATCAACGAACTAGTTGAATCAACCGTTGATCTCCTGTCAACGTATTAACGTTAACTGAATATGAATCAACTAGTTGAATTCGTCAACGACGTTTATGAGTTGAAGTCGTTCGTTCGTTCGTTCTCGTTAATTCAACTCGTTGAATTAACGAACGAGTGTACAACTAGTTGAATACGTCAACGACGTTTATGAGTTGAACTCGTTCGTTCGTTCTCGTTAATTCAACGAGTTGAATTAACGAGAACGCAAATGTTATCTTCAATGTTGAGTTTTATGGTTCGATATTTTTAAAGTCATAGATTGCGAGCGGTTGAATGAGTTGATTTTCGAATTATTTATTATAAGAATAGTACATAAATATTGGTGGAGTTTGTTTAATTATCCCAATGTATTATTTGAAATGTACTATTTTCTGAGACGTACGAGGTATAGCGAACAGCCCTCTGTGAAAAATGTAATAAAATTATTTTTATTTCACACAATTTAAGATGTTAGTTTGTACAGAAAACGTTTCCAATACAAAATTTGAATCAAGTTGTTTCTTAAATTAAACGCGCAATCGTTGATTATAAACCGTTTAATGAATCAACGGTTTACGTTGCAAGTTGACAGTTAAATTCGTCAACGAGATGAACACGTTAACTCATTCAACTCGTTGACGAATTTAACTAGTTGATTAACTAGTTGACAAACGTGAATCAACGTTAACGTTTCGTTGACGGAAAAACCGGCAACGACCCATCGCTATATTCAACACACTTCCTCGACTAGAGACTGTTATTGCACCGCTGAATTCAGAATGTAGTGAATATTGAAGATGCCTGCTTTTTCATTGTATCTCCGGGCTTACAGAAATCAATAATGTTGATTACCAGTCTTACCAAGAAGCATACGTTAGACATATTCATTTGGTTACACTGAAAGTCGTACCCGTAGGCTTGGTAGAAAATTATGATATAGTCATTAATTCATTGCATTACATTTTATTTATACATAATTTCACTAGTTGTATTAGTGGGATTCTTGCACTAGTGTTGAAATGCAAGTAAACACACGTGTTAAATAAACTGTAGTGTGAACCCAAAGGCATTCTAAAAAGAAACAGTTTTTTTTTTTAAACTACTATTGTAGTAACCACAAAAAATCCTTCTTCGATTATTAACATAGAGCCGACCCCATTTCTAAACACAAGTATTATTGAACTCATTGCTAATTATTCAATACGTCAAGAATTATTTAAATCCGAAAACGTATATTAACAATTTTCGTAGTTAAGTAAGTTTCTGTTCATTAAAACTAATCTGATGAATCAACAGTTCGACGCTTTCGAAAATCCGTTGACATTAAGTAAATATACACTTTAATTTGTTTACAAGTCGCTGAATCAAGATAAGTTCATACTTATTTAAGAATATGTAGTCGCAGGCTACATAAAGACAACAACTAGTTTAAAATAGTAATGATTTCAGCAGTAATTTCTTATAACACTTGCAGATATTTGTGACCCTTGTAAGTAAATTGTAACTTCTGTAGTTTTATGACTCGTAAACGACATTGAACTGAAACCGAAATATATTAACTTACCATTGCTACACACGATTCCTTTAGAGACGTCAAAGCAAGAGACATTCTTGAACTAATTTAAAATAGCGGGCATCGTTAGAACACTGTCTTCGTGATTCAGTCACTTTGTGTACAAGTTAACGAGAACTGCTAGATTAGTGCATAAAATGTATCACTGATGCGTTTTGCAGTGACAAATGAGCGGGCGCAGGCGAGTCTTGCGGCGCGCGCGCACTGATGCGAACTGCTGTGTCGTGGTCGTAGGCCGAGCGCGATGCGTGCGCGCCGCTGAACGCCGCCGCCGCCGCGCCCGCCACTGACGACGTTTGACCTTATTTAATTAGTTCGTTCGTTTTTACTCTTTGAATGTAACACAGCATATTAAAATGTGTAACCGTCTAATTCCTTGTTGCCATCCACTCGGTTAATATTGTCAACTCTTTACTGTACTACCATAACGATCATGAACACTTAACTGTACTAATGACTACAGTGGTTCATTTAGTGTTAACTTCGAAATAAGCATACTCCTTAAGTTTTTTTCGCGTTTTCAGTTTCCTGCTCTTTTTGAAGCAAACTTAACTTTTTCTTTTGGAGTAAATCTTGTATCTACATAGATGTAGCAACTCTTGAGCTATTTCTGTTTGGAGTTCACCCACCTCGACATCGTCGTTGATTTCTGCATCAGAGATTACATAAATTATTTGCCTCCTAACAGAACATTTACTCGCACTACTCGCACTAAATTCTAATAAAGTATAAGTAGTTATCCGAATTTATGTGGCATACCTACACATAAAAATACACTCGCCGTGTTCTCGTTACCTACTTGGCTAGAGTTTCAAAACTTTGATTTCAAATCATGATTTCCCGCATGAAGAACTGATGACGTAGAAATGAAAAATAAAGAAATTAAATACTTTTTGGTCCTGTAAATGAAAACAAAACCTTCAGGTTAGTGTAGCTCCGACAGACGCACAGTCTATGACGCAGCCGTTTTACTCCCGGATAATTTTACCAGTTTCAGATCTAGGTATTATGGAAACTTAATAATTAGATCTCTGGAAGGTTGTTTGGAAATACATTATAATGCCAAACTTTATTGCGTACTTATGTATGCTGCCAAGTTCCAGGTTTTTAGAAAATGTCATTTATTGCGTAGATTTTTCATATTCACCCCGTTTTTTTCTCGTCTCTGTATACAAAATATTTACTGTGTAAGGGTTTTTGGAACTAAAGTTTTATCTAGGTACCTCAGATACTTTATACATATCACTGAAGTTTCAACGTCTAAAAGAATATTAAGAAAACTCTACAAGGGCTTCGTGAAACACACCCAGACGCATGTACGACTGTAGTCCAGTATAAAATATTTCTGTATATTGTGTTGATTTTGCCAAAATATAATATCGTCTTCATTTACGCAATTTAAAATGACATAATTCATGAATTCATCATACGAGTCAATAATAATGAGGCTCAGCGGGGGATTCGTTACATCCACTTTATTTCTTAAACAGTCTATGAATACCCCGGGGAATATCGTACGCTGTACGTGGGGGTGTAAATCTCATGTTTTTTTGGAAAAATGTTTTGTCACAGGCAGGCGTTGCCGGCAACGGCTTTTGAATACAACGTACTATTTACATACATTTGCATATGCATAGGTACTCTTAGAATAAAACCAACATAAATTTATATCCGGGGTTTTTAGATTTTCAGCATACGTACCTACATTGGATTATGTATAGGTCCCTAAAGAAACGTTAGGATCTACATTCTAAATTATCCTGTTTGGAACATATTCCTATATAATCAGTTAATGTTATTTTATTTACAGTAATATGAATTCTTCTGGATTAACAGAAATGTCAGAATTCAATTTTCACGTTGATTTAGCATTAGAAAGCAGTAACTTTAGTATAATTTTAACTTTAATGTTAACGTCAATTTCTTAAAACTTACCTACTTCCAAGTTGGTATCTAGGTAAGCACTTACTTACCTAAATAGCAGCTAGCTGTGAAACTTATCCGAGAAAAGAGGTCACTATAGTAGTCTCTACGAAGTTGCTCTAACATCGCGATCTTCACTATCGAATTACGTTGTTTGCGACGGTATCAAAGCAACTTGTATTGGTACCAGATAGATATGCTCCAGGGTATACTATCTTTGAACTTTTATCGCCAGCCAGTTTAAAAGCTGCTAATAAACTGTTCTACTCGTACTAGGAAAACTACGTATTGGTAAAGCGTACACATTCGTTTTAAGCTCCGGAACGTGCATAAGACCAATTTTTAATAAAAATAAATGCGAAAGTGACTTAGTTCGTTACATTTACACACCTAAATTAGTGCCTTAATCATTAAATCTTTGAGACAGATAAAATAAGGGGCAAGCGCAGCCACTGTCAAAAGCTAGCAAACATTTCTTTGTTTTTCAATTTTCTTTAGTTTTAACATAGAACCTTACATTGATTACAGTGCGATGAAAATAATGCTGGGCAAGCTGCCACGGCCATGGATAGTGGATGACGCGAAGGATGATGGCTACACGGCGCTGCACTTGGCAGCACTGAACAACCACGCGGAGGTGGCTGAGCTGCTGGTCCGTGGCGGCGCAAGACCTGACCTCCAGAACGCGAATCTGCAAACAGCCTTACACCTCGCCGTAGAGCGGCAACACACGCAGATTGTGCGTCTACTCGTCGCACATGGAGCGAATCTCAATATTTGTGACAAGGTGAATTTTTACTCCTATCTTTTTCTCTATAAGACTCACGCCAATCTCATCTGCACGTCGGGCACCGATGCTGTCCAACGAACGGGGCTCTCACGCAACGTCCAACGGCCAATATTGGACTAGCATGGACTATAGTCCAAACCTCTTTTCAAGTTCTGGCCTTGCTTGTCACGATTATTGGTCAGAAATTGCCGAAAACGGTTAGGTTTGAAAGTAGAAAGAGCAGGTGGTTTGCCCTGCAGTGCTCAAATAAAGCAGTAAGGGTTGATTTTTAAGGTTCAGCAGTAATTGCCAAGTTTTTTCCGTACTGTGCGGTCCATTTCAGAAAGTACATAGGCCCGAAAGCTTGAAAATATTATCCAGTAAGGTTAGGTTGGAATCTAAGGAAAAGCTAGGGTGCTGATGATGCCATTAACCAATAACTCGTAAACTCTTCGCCAGGATGGTGACACGCCCTTGCATGAGGCGCTGCGTCACCACACGCTGCAGCAGCTGCGACGGCTGCAGGATGCGCGCGACGCGGCGCTGCTCACCGGCCTGGCGCATGCGCACGACAAAAAGTCCTCCGCTTCCATCGCATGCTTCCTTGCCGCGCATGGTGCTGATCTCACCATTAAGAATAAGAAAGGTAATATTCAAATTCAATCGCTGATGAGAAAATAACTAAGATTGGGAGAAAGAAGAAGTCAATCGAATTAAATTAAATTTCCAGGTCAGACGCCTTTGGACCTATGCCCTGATCCGAATCTATGCAAGACTTTGACGTCTTGTCGCAAGGAAGGAGCAAGTTTGGGTGGCGAAGGCACGCCAGAGAACGAGCCGAGCTCCTTGAGTGTCGCGGCCGCGGCGGGCACCAGCACGTCCCCCCCGCCGGCCGCGGAGCCCGCGCCCCCCGCGCCGCCCGCCCCCGCGCCCCCGCACGACCCCACCGCGGACGAGTGCCTCGTTTGCTCCGATGCCAAACGAGACACACTCTTCCGCCCCTGTGGACACATCTGCTGTTGCAACGTCTGCGCAGCGAGGGTAACAAGTTTCTCTTATTATCATCTTTCTAGCTGCTTCTCAAATACACATGGTCAGTCCACCATATGAGCATAGAAAGCCACCAGGAAAACCAAATCATATTCTCACCCCGGATAAGGGGAATCCCTGTCCATGCTCAAACTTATTTCTAAGAACTATTTCCACAACAGACGTGACAACTGTAAAGTTCTGTTACAAATCCATTTTCATAGTCTCTATTCCGTCCTATCCGTGCAGTTGCTTCCTAAGCCAAGGTAGGTTCCATAGGTTATAACATAGAAGCACATGCTCATAGAGCGTACACCAAATAATAATACAATAAATAAAATACTCACGAGTTATCATTATTTTATGGCTAAAATTTAAAGGCGCATCAATAATTCTTTTTGTATGCCAAAATGGATCACAAATGGATCTCGCTCTAGCAAGATTTCAGGGACACCCCGAAGTTCGGTTTGGTTAGGTTCCTTTAAGGGCCTGCGCAGACTTGAGTCACAACTGTTTTTAGACAGTTTTGTCTCACACAGACAAGTCTGCCTTAAAACATAAACAAAACAGTTTTGTCTACGACACGCCGCTCACCTAAAACAAAACTGTTTTGTCTACTACGACGACGCGGCACACATCGTTCAATTCTTTCTCAGTATCAAAATGGACTATTACTATCGGATCTTAAATTCGCTCCATCAGCTGTCACATAGAAGAGATTTTAACATGATGCACCTTTTCTTTGTCAGAGCTGATGGAGCGATAATTTTTTTTTTGATAATTTTTATATTTAAAATTATACTTGTTATTTCCGCAATTCATATTTTGATAAAGTTACAACATGTCACTGGCCTGCAAATTGCAAAAAACGTAAAAAAAATGACTTTCGCGGCCTGGTTGGAGCATTTAATTTTACTAAGGGTCGGTGTTGTCATAGAAATTTTTATACAATATTGTCATCATTTTGATTTTCTTTTTAACAAATTTTAATTGTTAACATTTTATAGATCTTCGAACAATATTTCTTTAATTTTTTATTTATATTTCAGTATAATTATATGAATATGAAATTGAGACAGTCATGCCATCAAGTCTGGATACGGAACTATAGCTCAGAACAAAATGCAAACTTATTGAACGAGAGGACCCTGGACGAGACTATAGAGAGGAGTTACGTCGTTAGACTGTTTTGTCGTTGATGTGCGCGCCCGCGTACATGCAAAAGGGAAGCCGACAATCGTTAGTCAGACTTGTCGGTGTGCAGTTCTTGTGTCTTTTAGACAATATTGTCTATGAGACGTTTTGTTTTAAGTGTGCGCATCTTCATGGTTTTAGTAAAGCACTAATCTGTCTTAAAACTGTTTTGACTCAAGTCTGCGGTCAGCCTAAACCTTGTACACAGAAATAGAAGCTTTGTCGACCCTGCTTAGGTAGACTTTTTTTTATTACGCTGAATAGGTTGTATTTCTTTATTACTTAGGAAACGTTATTTGGTGACCATTTATCCATTTTGGTAACCGTTTAGAATTTTTTTGGTAGTAAAATAGGTACTTTTTTGGGTGGTGTTTAAACACAAGCCTTATTTTATGACTCCCTTGTTGGTTTCGTGGCCTAGAGCAACTGATAAGATTCTGAGTTCTGGGTCGGGCTAAGAGTAATTGAGTTTTCCATCAAGTCATCACCAATAAATAGCAGTTTTGAAGACTGCGTTTGTGTCAGGTTGATTGCAATAAGCTCGCCCTTATGATATAAGACCTAAACAAAACAGAACAGTTCTATATAATTAAAAATCTGTTAACCAATAGGTACATCTCTACTAAATTCTTGCCAAAGATAGGTATAGTAGAGTTTACTTGCCCCAAATTCAAGGCAGTAAGTAAAGTGTGGATGAAATTTCCGTATAAAATCCCGCCATGATTTGTATTAAAAACCGGCCAAGTGCGTGTCGGGCCACGCACAGTGTAGGGTTCCGTAGTTGCCCATTAAAATACTTATGCGAACTAACTAAACTGATTCGCTGTATTTAATTTTAAAAAGAAGAATTTTCAAAATCGGTCCAGGAGTCTTTGAGAAATCGAGGAAAATACATAAGAAAAAAGATTACGACGAATTTAGAACCTCCTCCTTTTTTTGAATTTAGTTAAAAATAGTTGACGATAAAAACCTACCTATCCCCAAAAAACATACCTATAAAAGCTGTAAAAATAAAGTTGACAAACTTACATTTGCAGTTGTCTCCGATACATTTTGTTTAAGAAAATATAATATCCAAGTACATTTTATAAGTTGGTCGACTATTACTCGTAAAGTTGAAAGCCTACTTAGTCATGACAATTTTCCATTTTAAACTTCGTTATATATACTACTATTGTGAATTTTTATACCCCCAAACAAAACTGTTTAGCTGGTAGAGGGGGGGGACAAATCGAGCAAAATTTAGCCTTTAAAGTTTAATGATTTCACCGAATTTTTGGTGAAAACTTCTTTAGCGGCGTTGTACACTTTTTCTGTAATGGGTAAAATTTAAAACTCGCGTCAGGGTCACGTGACCCTGATCGAAAATGAGTAAGACGTCATTCAAATTAAAAATAAAACATATCAAAAAAGTTTTCACTTCTACCGGCACTCCTGGAGTGCAACAGTTTTTTTATCAAAAAATTGAATGGAAACTATCATTATTTGTAAAGGCCTATTTAATGATACAACTAAGGGGTACGCGAGAAAAAAAAACCTTTTACGTGTAAGTACTGGAGGTACCCTAAAAAAAAGGTTGCACTCCAGGAGTGCCGGTAGAAGTGAAAACTTTTTTGTTATGTGTTTTATAATTTGAATGACGTCTTACTCATTTTCGATCAGTCACGTGACCCTGACGCGAGTTATGGTCACGTGACCCTGACGCGAGTTTTAAATTTTTTACCCAACAGAAAAAGTGTACAACGCCGCTAAAGAAGTTTTCACTTCAAAAAATATTTTACGAGATTTTATTTTACCACTTTTTCGGCACAGCAAATCCGTATATTTACACCAGTTACAGCTCTCTAGTACTGTGCGTCTCTGAGCTAAACTGCGGACAGACGGACGGACGGACGGACGGACGGACGGACGGACGGACGGACATGGCGAAACTATAAGGGTTCCTTGTTGACTACGGAACCCTAAAAACTGTTAAATTAGGAGCTGGTATTATTGGACTGCTGGTTGACATTTTTGGCTAGGTGTCTGAAGCACGCTGAAGTATTCAAGTGGGAACTACGCTTCTCTCCAGTCAGGTCTGCAATTTTGTGTTTGGATATTGTTGAAGTGTTATTTACTCGTACATACACGTATTACAGCACGGTGATTTGTAATGTGTGACTTGATGTGCAGGTGAAGAAGTGCCTGATCTGCCGCGCGTGCGTGGTGTCCCGCGCGCGTGTGGGCGAGTGTGTGGTGTGCTCGGAGGCGCCGGCCACCGTGGTGTTCCGTCCGTGCGGGGACGTGTGCGCCTGCGCGGCCTGCGCGCCGCTCATGCGCAAGTGTGTGGAGTGTCGCACGCCGCTGACGCCCGCGCCGCCCGCGCCAGCCGCGCCGCCGCGCCTCAGCCGCGCAAAACGATGAGACGCATCACCACAACAAACTTGACTGTAATTATTCTTTCATCTCATCAACTTAATTATCTTTCAGCTCAACATTTTTGTAGAACGTTTTACCCTTAGGCTACAAATGGCAATCTGCCTGTTAATCTAAATTTACAATGCAAACCTTTGAACTTCGCAAACTGCCAAGGTTGCCTTTCCATTTTTTTACAGTTTGTAGAACCAGAATCAGATTAGTATGTTGAAAAAAATGATTTACGACCGTTACAAATACATCGTAACAACTTCTTAATTATACATTGCGACATTTCGAGCTCATTTCTATGCGACAAAATTGTATTGACGGTTGGTGATGACTATCCGCAGTGGAGAAGGAGAGCGGCAGCAACCTGGCGCAGGTGCAGGTGAATAAAGGACAGCCAGTGCCGGCACAGTCCGCGCCGCACTACATGAACAACGGCTCGCGCTTTGCAGCCGCGCCCGCGCCCGCTCTCGCTCCCGCCCCCGCCCCCGCCCCCGCTCCCGCCGCTGTCACGACACCCGGGGCACCCGCTCCTGCCGTAGCCGACGTGCAGAAACTACAACAGCAACTTCAGGACATCAAGGAACAGGTTAGATCTTTAATACCATCATGTGGAAACATTTTAATATTCTAAGAATAACATCAAAGCGGCTTGTACAATATACTTGTGTTATATGCTTCTAGACGGCTGAATTTTGTATTTCCTTCGTTTTCACCTAAATAAATGAACCTATAAAATTGAAACATAACTGCACCCTGTGAAACGGCATGCGCGTATTTTTTTCGATACAACAATAGAACAACCGCCAAGATGCAACAAAAAGATACATTAGCAAAATGATAAGTATTTTCCAGACGATGTGTCCGATCTGCCTGGACCGGCTGAAGAACATGATCTTCCTGTGCGGGCACGGCATGTGTCAGATGTGCGGCGACCGCATCACCGTGTGTCCCATCTGCCGCAAGCAGGTCGAGAAGCGCATCCTGCTCTACTGAACATCAGACAGCTCTGTACGACAATACTCTGCACAGAAGCCTCCGCCTCATTCGGGCTTCACTACTATAAGGCTGATTTTCTTTATAATGGCTTAGTTAAGCACGCAATGTTTATTTATTAGAGAAAACTTGTATGATAAGCAAGTGCAATACCTATGTTTTTTGATCCATTATGTCATTTACTCGTGTCAAAATTCTGGAATGCACGTGCATGAAGCACCAAAATATCCTTATTCCCAGTGGTATTCCCGCCTTTCGAGTTGTAGGTCGTGGGTTCGAACCCAAACAGGCGCAATACTTTGTTACCACTGCTAAACGGTTATGATTCAACGAAATTTACGCGTTTTTCTGTGAAATACTGGTTTCTACTTTGAAATAAGGCGGCATGATTATGTTCAAAACAATATGTTAGGAGAATATCGCTGAGTGTAAATATTATTGCTCGTGACATGTACTAGAACCAAAAATTCGAAGACATATGACATCCACCAACCCACACTGGGCCCGCGTGGTGGATTATGGCCCACTCCCTCTCACAGAGAGGAAGCCTGTGTGTGTGTGGGAATATTTAAAGGCTAATGATGATGATGAATTCAAAAGTTTATTTTTGAGGCGAAAAATTAAGATTAATTTAGTTTATTTTTTTTACTTTCTTCATCTTTCTGCACTCTGGTTTTGATTTTTGTTATCATTTACTATTTTAGCAGTATAAATTGTTATTTTATAACACTAATTTTACTGTATGTAAAGTGAAAAGTTAAACTTGAATAGTGTTTGATTCTTAACACTAGTTTACGCTGAGATTTGAAAATCCAGTGCACTCAAGTTGTTTATCATAGCCGAGTGAACCATATTTTTTATTAAATTTCCTATTAAAGCATTTACACAGTAAGGCTGATATAGAAACATTGTTACATTATATCCGCAATATGTATTTGTGTTACATGCATCTTTGTTGCCGTTTGCCAAATGTCACGCAAACGGGATATTGTTATCTTGTGTGCTTTTCCTTTTTAGCTGTTACGATATTTACCTATTTTCTTAATATATAATAATCTCGTGTCTCTATATTCGTACACGCTAATCTCCGAAACCACGCAATAGTGATTGTGTATGGTTGATGATTCTAGCTCCAGTGGGTAGTTTTGGACCATACAAGTGGCGCCATACTAAAGAGTGGTGGGTCGCTAGTGTTTATTATAATCAATTCGATCGTTCGAAATATAGTTACGATTAGTTTTCATTTATTGAACTTCCATCGCCTCATGAAATGCATTTATGTATTAACTCGAAATAAAATATGGTACGTTTGTATATTATTATAGTTAGATATTTACTAAGTGTGATGTGTCAATAGCCTACGTACGACGACCGGAGTCCATACAACACATATAAAAATAATCTAGAATACCTACTAAATCTTTTTAGTTATTCCCAGTATCAGATTTATCAGTAATACAGTAATAATAAGTTTCTCGCAAATCTCGCAATTTGAACTTCCACACATTTTTAAACATGAAATAACTACAAGTCTTTACGATGCCCCGCAGTTACCCCTAAAAGTACTTCCTTCTATAAAATATATTTTTTATTGAAGGAAGTAGCAACACTAATAACTCTATAAACGAGTCAAATCTGTGAACAAAACAGTTCAGAAAACATTTCTGAAGCAAAATCTCGCACAAATAGCTTCACAGTTAGGAAAACCTGTTGATAAAATATGCGGGTTTGGGACTGTATTCTTCAATTCTGATTATTGTTATATAAGTGCAAATTAATTAATAAATAATGTATCTTTATAGTCATAGGTACTTATTATACAATAAATGTATCTTGTATAACCAATAGTGAATACGTTCTATAAACATATATTAAAATAAATATAATTGTTAAAATAGCATGTTTTATTATATTTAAAACGAACAGCACATAGACCTAAATCATAAAAGTGATAATAAATTAATCCAACATTACAGAAATCACCCCGAATAATTAGCCACGAGTGTATTTTCATAAATATCTGGGAAGGCGACTGATTCTTTAACTCTAACTATGTCGCCTTTCACGACGCGGTCGCGGAGCAGCTCTTTAGTCAAGTCGTTGATTCTGAAGGACAGGTGCAGGTCCTGCGCCAGGTCACTGACCTCGCAGCGCTGGCAGTCCTTGTAGTACACGTCGGAGACTCCTCGCAGCTCTGGAGAGGTGGCGCAGTATAGCGGCGTACTGGCCGCTTGACTCTATGCAAATAAATTGACTTATAAATAATACACCAAACTCAGGGCCGGATTAACCATCTCGGGGCCCCTAGGCACAGCTCGTTTCGGGCCCTCCCTTTTTCATACCACAACAACGCAATTTGTCAATATAGTAGACCCTGATACCATTTTGCCCTATCAAAAATACCCCACACAAATGAGTAGTTGATTTCTAATTAATGTCATTATACAATTTGTAAATTATACAAGCAATTAATTAAAACAGTGTCTACTTCAAAAAAAAAGATTAATTTCAATACAATTAAAAAATTCAGACATTCACCCTCACTTATATAGTTTTAACACCGTGGATTCAAAAATCCACACAATCCCCTTTTTCATTTTCTAATTGGGAGTGCTGGATCCCTGGTCAGTGTGGGCCCCTAGGCACTGGCCTAAATTGTCTTAAGGATAGTACGGCACTGACCAAACTGATACGGTTGTCGGTAAATCGCTGTATAATTCCTCCACCAAATCCTGACAGGTGGCGTTCCATGACGTCTAAAACGGAGAGTAAGTTCCAGTGCTACTCTAGAGGGCCAAAGCCTGCCGGGGTCGCGGGACTTATCTCATTACCGTGACCCCAGAACATAAAGGGCTATTGAATAACACCGAGGATTTTAGTCAGTACGAGTCTGACAGTCCCTCCCGCTCTGCCCAGGGTGGAAAGAATGATTTGATGATATTACCACGACAAAAAAAAGTTCCAGTGCTAGACGACTTGTTTAACCCTATCTCTTTCCCACATTGGAATTTTTCTCGACGCAGTGGTAGGCAACCTGGCCACTTCTTGCTCAGAATAATCCAGTGATCATAACTCATCAATTCTAATTGACGCAACGACCAAATCATGGTCGTGAAAAGTGTTATTATGAACGTACAGTCGGCCAAGAAAGTGGTGTACCACCCTAAGGTTGAATATCGCTTGCAGATTCATAGGTGATAAAGATTAGTTTCGCTTGCAGATCGATCTGACAACTTCTATTGCTGTCTTTATCTGATTATTGATAACGACTATTACTGTTTGTAACGTGACAGCTGTTCTTAGTTTGAACTTGATGGAACCAATGACGTCGTAAAATCAACGGCGGGGGGCTGTAGATTTTGATGACAAAATTGTATCTACAAATTCAGAATTGTAATCAACAAGTTACATATAATTGTAAAGGCACAAGACGAATCCACAAACCTACAATTTCTGTAAACTTGTAATTACAATATCAATAAAAAACAAGCTAAAAATAGATTTATCCTTTTAATTTCTACAATCAATTTTAAAATACTTATAACAAACAAAAACATAGCATATATAGTAATATTTAGAAGATATTGAAAATTTTTAAAAATTAGAAACGGGTGTAACCGCCGTTGGCCTCTATAACCTCTAAAAGACGAGACCTCATTGAACCAACAAGCCGTGAGCAAATATCGGTTCCCCGCATTTCCTCCCAAATATAATTACAGTGACTAATAAGAGCTTGTTTGGTTCTTTCATTTTGATGCGACCATCGTTGGACCATAAGGCCCCAAAGATTTTCTATCGGGTTGAGGTCCGGCGATCTTGAGGGCCACTGAATTACCCTTACGTCAGTGTGTGAACGAAACCAGGCTCTTACGATCCTCGCATTATGAATTGAACAATTATCTTGAACAAAATCAAATTGTGGCACTTCGTTCTCCGGGTAAACATTACGGACTGTCGAAAGCATTGCATTCTGAAGCACGTCGATATAATTTACAGCCGTCGCTCGAGGAGGTAGAGAACACAATTCTCCTACACCATCCGCACTCATCCAGCCCCAAATATTTACGGAAATTCGACCTGATTCTCTATTTGGAAGTACATGATCATCTTTATACCGTGTTGAATTATATCGCCAAAGGTGAAGACGTCCATGCTGACTGGATTTAAACGTTTTTTCATCACAAAACACTGAATTAGACCAATCAAACTCTAAGTGCTCTCTGGCGAAGTTCAGACGAGCAAGTCTGTGAGCATCCGTCAAATATATTTTCTTGGCGTAATGCCTGTGGTGCAACCCCATGTAATGTAGATGATTCCTTATTGTTTGGGCACTCACATCGAACATCTCCGCAAAATGTTTTGTGGGCTTAAAACCATTGATTTCATATTCCCGTCTCATGAATTCTCTATCGTTATTGGAGAGTGCAGGCCGGCGACCACTTCTTCTGTGATCCAACAAACTTCCCTCCTTTCCTTCACGACGAATCCAAAAGCGGACAGAACGCCTCGATATATTCAAATTCCGGGATATCGCACTGATACTGCTTCCCTCATTAAATTGGGCAATTATTTGTGCTCTTTCGGCAATGGTCAAGTTGGCAGGCATTGAGATGATTTTATATGCAGTTGATTGAAAAATAACACGGAAAATATATCGATTTTTTGCATATATTTGACAAAATGTCAATTGTCAGTTTTCTTTTTCAAATGGAATTCGGTTGTCTATTTAAATAGTTTTTATTACTTTTGTTTGGAAACATTTCAATTGCTTTGTAGAAACTAATGTCCTTTTCATTTATACTAAAGGTTAAAATGCCATGTACTTATATGTGACATATGACGTATGAATACTAAATACATAGGTTTACGTCATGATAATGTTGTCTCTTTCAGTAATATCTTTTTATAACGAACCTTGTTGTAATTTTCGATGACCGGGAAACTAAATCAAAACTGGTACACCACTTTCTTGGCTGACCGTACGCTAATTCTCTTGTAGCATTTGTTGGAACGTATTTAATAAGGCCTAAAGTTATTTAAAGAACAGAATAAAAAAAAAGTAAAATAAAACTCACAATTGATTTGGAGAACGGCTTCATGCTTGTATACAGTAATTCGTAGGGCCACCAGTTCCGACACAGTCTAGTCTTGACGAAGGATCCCGGATGAGCGCAGAACACTGACTTACCAGTGCTCACCCAACGATAACTTAAATAATGCATAAAATGAATACCACACAGCTTTGAGATGTTATAAGCTCTTATAGATGTATACTCAGGTTGAGGCAGTGACACCATCGCTTCGGTAGGAGTTAACTGATGGTTGAAATCCCAGCTCACGTGCCTAAAAATATAAATGGTTATTTCTGACTTATGGCGCTACTAAACTTGGTAATGAATGCACTTCTTACCTATGTGATTCCGAAGAAACAATAACGACCCGGGCATCCGGGGCAAGTATGTGTTCAATATTCGTAAGCAAAACATATTGACCCAAGTAATTAACTTGAAACGTGGTTTCCAACAAGTCTTCCGTAAGAGACCATGGTAGACCAAAAACAGCCGCATTTAAAATGACTAAATCTATTTTCCTGAAAATTAAATAACAGCTTTTAGCCGGTAGATACCTAGGTATGGTTTCTTGCTCATTTACACTAGCAATACTTTACTAATACCAATAATAATTAAGTAATACGAAATGACTGCACTAGAATATTTCACAAGTAATGCGGCATCATTTGGTCTACATGTGTAGAAGCCACACTTTGTCTAAAGCATTTGAAAACGTTAGGAGCGCCTTTCCGAAATAATAGGTATAATATACAGAATATGTATTACGGTTGTTCTTTCAGAATCTCCTCGGAACATTTTTTCACAGATCTCAATGAAGCCAGATTAAGGTAGTATAATTTCAGAAGATGGCTATTTTCACAAGCATTTTTAGCAATATTTGCCGCGTAAGGGTTGCGGCATGCCATAAGCACATTGCAGTCTCGAGAACTTAAACATCTCGCCATCTCCAATCCGATTCCACTATTTGCGCCCGTGATCAAACATGTTTTATTAGAAAGATCAATATCCTTTATCACCTGAAAAAAAAAACTTGTAACTAACAATAGCATAATCCATCATTTATTTTAACTGTGCATTATTTATGACCTCCCCCTTTAGAGGGCCGGGGTCGCAGGTACATAAAAGGCTATTTGAAGGACACCGTCGATTTAAGTCAGTGCGAGTCTGACAGTCCCTCCCGTTCTGCCCTGGATGGGACGACTCATTTGATGATTTCACCACGATAAAAAACCGTATATTCTTGGCTTTCACATATCATAAAACAAATAAACCGTAGAACAAACTTCTGATCAATAATTAAGATGTATCACACCAGAATGGAAGCGTAGGAGCCGCTTGGGGTTACCGTGAAATGAGCATTGTTTTAACATTTTTAGATGAGCGTTTCATCATCATACGATGAGGGAGTCTGCTTCCAGTCCAATTAGATTCAGCTATAAACAAGTAGTATCAAGAGTCACCTATTTCACCTCCAGAAGTAGCTAATAGGTACTGGGTAATACAATACGATCATACCCCGGTAAACTGGTTGTCAAGACTTCTCAAAATTACTTGCACGGATGTACCATTAAATACGTGGGTCATGTCGTCATCAGCGCAAGCGCAAGCAGTCGTGCATACTAGAGCGTACGGTAAGTCGACGCTAGCGGAAAATACTTAGTCACCGTCACCACAGCACATGAAGCCTCCCCCTACAGAAATGCCCTTTAATGTTTCAGTTCTTTAAGACTTTCAAATTGTAGGTAGGTAATATAAGCACTCATCATTTTTTTATTTATTTTAATTCATTTTGGGTTTGAGACAATCTGCGAGACCGCTAGAGCAAACAACGCAACGCTCTCGAGTTGCAGGTGCGAAGAGTTGCAACAATAGTCATACCAAAGAACATGGACCTAAAAAAAAAGGCGGACGGAACTTCACTAAGAAAGAATTGAAGCACCCATAGTAAGTCAGTGCGCTTGTCCACACAAGCCGGCACACACACATTCACACCATAGTAAGTCAGCCGTCGGCCATTACGCTTCGAACGACACTCGCGGTTTCATACGGTGTTATTTTGTCTAATAAAAATCAAAGTATGCCGTCATGTGTTGCAAAAAGTTGTCTAAACCATAGTAGTTCAATTAAAAAAGCCAGGGGATCACTTTTCATAGTTAAACATGTCATTTTGAAGCTTATTTCTCGATTTTACGTCAATAAATTTTATAAACATCTCGAAATCAATCAGTGTTGCAACTGTTTCAAGGTTCAAATTATTTTAAAATTGGGAGATTTATATTTTGTTACTATTTATCGTTATTGTATTCTTCTGTATTTTTACAAGTTTCCCCACGGCAAATGATGCATGGAAAAATGATTGTATAAAAATAATAAGGGAGTGTAGACATGGAATAGGAATGTAGACGTGTAGGAATGAAACATAAAATAGCTTTAATTAAATATTTATAGGCGAAAAATACTTAAACATTCGTTTTCACCATTTAAGTAAATTAGAAGGGATTTCTAGATGTGTCAATAGTAAAAGACAAGTCTACAAAAATTTGAATAACCAAAAGGGATTGTAAAACTTTATTAATATTAAAAGAGTTGTAAATATTTTATATCCAATGTGCATAAATTATTTTACCTTTATTTTAAAAATAGGTATCTGTCACAAAAAAATTGTAATTAAACTTAAGTTCAAGGGAGATCTTATTTAAATATTGTTCAAAAATGGGTAATTTTTTCCTTCATCTGGCATCCCTATACAAACTCACTCATATTTAAACACGGTCGCCATTTTGGTGCTTCAATCAATCGTTTCTTAGTGAAGTTCCGTCCGCCTTTTTTTTTAGGTCCATGCCAAAGAACATCTTCTTTCAAAAGTTCCATAGAAACTATTATAAGTACCTCATCTGCCGTTGGTCCGTGAATGCTAATGAAATTAAGACGACTTCCAAGAGCACTCAAATATTTTTGGAGTTGAGTTCCATATTCGGCTTTGGTATTTAAAAAATGTTTATCCACACGATTTAATGTATAGGGAATACTGCAACGAAAGCAATATTAGAAGATACATTCTTTCCATAAAAACAGAAGATATAGGGTCATAATAAATTAAAATTAATGAATGAGATGCCTAAACGATTGTAGAATTAAAATCAAATATTATCTTGCTGCCTTCTTGAAACCTAACTGCTTTAGGTACATTTAAATATTCGCTAGGTACCGAAGAGTTTTTGGTTATTACTAACGTGTTTGCCGAAATTTAAGTTTTACGAACCTTCAGTTGTGCTATGATTTACCGCTCTCTTTGACTCCCCAGGACTAAAGGTCCTGCGCAATGTTGAACCGACCATTTGGCCGTTAAAACCGGTTTTTTGAACCAATTCCAAATTGTCAACATAACTTGGTTAAAATCTCCGAAATCTAACTACGATGCACCTTTTCTATGTGAGAGCTGATGGAGCGATTTTTTTGATAATTTTAATATTTAAAATTATACTTGTTATTACCGCAATTCATATTTTGATAAAGTTACATGTCACTGGCCTGCAAATTGCAAAAAACTTAAGAAAATTTGAATTTCGCGGGCTACATCGACCGATAGAAAAGGTGCATCATAGTCCGGTCAATTTAGACAAAAAAATGTGAGTGAAATTACATAAAGTCCCAGCAAGCTGAATTTTTGTGAAGTTGTTCAAAACATAATTAAAAACAATGTCTAGAAGTTCCCCATCATTCCCCTGTAAGGAAAAAAAAATATTCAAGGTCAAAGGTAAAAAAAATGAGTTTTTCGCGATTTTCAGCAAAACGGTAAGTTTTATCATACAAGTACCTCAGACAAAAATTGTAGATCATAAAATTATCTATAAAAATGTGTTAATACTTTTTTTCTTACGAGCCACCGTTTCAGAGATATAACGATTCAAAAAGTTATAAAAGTTGTTATCGTCATATGCATCTAATGAGGTAGTGTACTTAGCGCGTTTTTTTTTAACGTGTTTCCCCAGTAGGCCTACTCCACGGGTCAGTTGTGATCCTGTTTATTGTAAAACTATTGCAAAATAACGGAAATTTTCAAAGATTGGGAAAGATAAAAGCGTGCCTGTCCCTGTGTTCAATTTACTTGCATCCAAAATGAAGATGATGAAGAAGCAGGAGAAGAAGATCGAGAAGAAGAACAAGAATTTGAAACTTACGAATGAGACGAATAAACTTCAACACTTTTTTTTCATTTACATCGCTTTTATCTTTCCCAATCTTTGAACATTTCCGTCATTTTGCAATAGTTTTACAATAAACAGGATCACAACTGACCCGTGGAGTAGGCCTACTGGGGAAACCACGTTAAAAAAACGCGCTAAGTACACTACCTCATTAGATGCACTTGACGATAACAACTTTTATAACTTTTTGAATCGTTATATCTCTGAAACGGTGGCTCGTAAGAAAAAAAATAAAAATACATTTTTATAGATAATTTTATGATCTACAATTTTTGTCGAAGGTACTTGTATGATAAAACTTACCGTTTTGCTGAAAATCGCGAAAAACTCATTTTTTTTTACCTTTGACCTTGAATATTTTTTTTTCCTTACAGGGGAATGATGGGGAACTTTTAGACATTGTTTATAATTATGTTTTGAACAACCTCACAGAAATTCAGCTTGCTGGGACTTTATGTAACCTCGAATGTCTAAATTGACCGGACTATCATGTTAAAATCTCCGAAATCTAACTACGATGGTTGGAACGTTTTTCTGGAACTACGTCCAATTATTGTTGCAATAAAATACTCACCGACGAAGATATGAACGTAACATTTTTTTCAAAATAGAGCCTAACTCTTTGAATATTGAATTTTTGCATGCAATGGTTTGCAATGTACTCGGTTTTACTTAGTTTTTCGTACAAACTGTAGTTAAATGTCACAATATTTAGGCAGATGATTTTTTTTTATTAAGTACTGGTTGTTTTCTTAGTGGCTCTTATCGCTATTTTAATGCTATGTGTACACAACTTCGGGCACGCCGCAATTGCGGCGGTAAGACCCCTCTTTGAGGAGCGGCTGGAGAGAAGTCATGGCGTCCTTACCTTCCGCCTGACGCAGGTCCTCACCGAGCACGGGTGCTTCGGGAGGTACCTAAGCTGTGTCTAATGCGGAAGGAGGAAACGTCTGGGTGTCACCACTGCGAAGATAGCCCGGAGGACACGGTGGAGCATACGGTGCAGGACTGCCCAGCTTGGGCAGTGCACCGACGTGTCCTCACGGCTGCGATAGGCGGAGACCTCTCGCGCCCGGCATTGGTTGCGGCCATGCTGCGGGGCAAGACGGAGTGGGAAGCGGTCGCCTCCTTCTGCGAAGCAGTAATGCTCACGAAGGAGGAGGCGCGCTGCGAGCGAGAGAGGACAGAGTCCTCCCTCCGCCCCAACCGCGGTGTAGGACGCCCACGGCGACGGACGTCGCGAGACGATCTCCGGCCACCGTAGGCGCGGGCATGCGGGCAGCGAGTAAAGGGCAACTCGCTGCCCGACCAAGGACCATGCCCGGGTCGAGAGCGTCAGCATAATGACGGTGCCCCCCTCTCAGAGGGCCAAAGCCTGCCGGGGTCGCGGGATTATTCCCTTACCGTAACCCCGGAACATAACAGGCTATCGAAGGACACCGTGGATTTTAGTCAGTAGAAGTCTGACAGTCCCTCCCGCCCTGCCCGGGGTTGGAGGACTCATATGATGATTTTACCACGCTAAAAAAAAAAAAAAAAAAAGGTTGCACTCCAGGAGTGCCGGTAGAAGTGAAAACTTTTTTGTTACTATGTTTTATTTTTAATTTGAATGACGTCTTACTCATTTTCGATCAGGGTCACGTGACCCTGACGCGAGTTTTGGTCACGTGACCCTGACGCGAGTTTTAAATTTTTTACCCATTACAGAAAAAGTGTACAACGCCGCTAAAGAAGTTTTCACTTCAAAAATGGGTACACAACTAATGCATTTTCCAAGTAATGAGGTGGCGTCTGGCCACCAAAGTTACAAGACGGAGAACATTCAACATTATTTTTATAAAAATCGTTTAAGCGCCTCGTCCACGATAGATTAAAAATATCGTAGAGCGAGTCTCATAGGGCAATCTAGACTGTAGTGATACTCTAGCTAGGGTAGTCTCGCTAATGTGTACACGTCATAGATTGCCCTATGAGACTCGCTCTACGATATTTTAATCTATCGTGGACGAGGCGCTTTATACAAACGAGTATTCTCGCTATTTTTTTTCACCGAGCAACGGACCGTTTTTTTAACAACGTGAACAATTATTATCCATGGTTTACGTAGAAAGAGGATAATTCATGTTCAGTCAGATGCAGCGTTGCCAGACCGTACCAAAAAGTACGGTTTTCCGTACTATTCGATCGTCATACAATCGTACCACAACCGTACCTTGGCCAGACCGTACCTTTTTCGTACCTTTTCTATACTTGTGATTTATTTTTTACTACAAAGGTAAAAAAAACAACTAATAAAACTAAAACTAATAGAAAGTAATGAGACTCGTACTTTTCTCAACTTTCTGGCACATTTGATACTAAAATATGGCCACAAATTACATTAATGGAATTTTCTTAGTTCCTAAAACATTATATTTAATTTTTTTTGACAAACGCCTTGTTTTTTCTGTAGAATTATGAGTAGAATAAAGCAATTTTCAAAATTCTAGCGAAACCATACGGGTCAGAATTCTTCTGCAAGAACTAGATCAGTTTTTTTTTTCGAGTTAATTCTTTATTGAAATTGATTTACAAATGAACTAACCTATTTTTTATTATATTATTTTATATTCTGTTATCTATTTTTTTTCCAACCTATGACCACAGACAGCCAACTCGAAGAAGAAAAAAAACTGATCTAGTTCTTGCAGAAGTATCCTGACCCAACCGTACCTTGAAGTTAAAAACCGTACCTTTTCAGAAAGCCAACCGTACCTTTTTGGGAAATCAAACTGGCAACGCTGGTCAGATGTCAATGTCGTGTGTCTTGTGGTGTCACTGTGTGTCCCTGTCATTGCCGTTGTTTGTTAATTTGACATGTTTGTTATTGACATCTGTATACTCTCTACTTAGTCTGTGTCAGGGGGTGTCAACTTTGTATGGGCAAATGTTAGACAGGTACCTGGGGCAGAAATACTTCATTGCCAGCATAAAAAAATTATGAAGTATTTTCAAGTTGTAACACAGAAATAATTTATGTGACTAATTTTTGTTATTTTTTTCTAAATGGTAGTTTTTAACTTCTAGTAGTCCATGTTTATGATTATGCAAATATTTATTAGAGTATTTTTGATGACTGAAGTTTTTCTGATTTTCATTTATCCAGTAAATTATCTAAACGAATAATATTCGGAAATTAAAATAAGTCGAAAATATAGTAGTTATTTTATAATTCATACCACAACACACGCCCGATGTCAACAAAAACAAAAAGTTCTCTTGAAACTTCCTTGGAAAAAGGGCGGGAAATTTCTAACAGAGCGGACGCGTCTTTTTTGTTAAATAATTAGAAAATTTTTAAAATACTGTAAAATAGCATCAATAATTGTAGTTCTGTAGTGTAATTATTTATATTTAGTAGTAGTGTTTCAATCTTTAGTGGTAAGTGTTTTATTTCTTATTTGTATATAGGTGAACATGAATGATCCGCCTGACCCGGGGGGCGAAGTCCCCCCGGCAGGCAGTTATGTCACTATAATGTCTAATGAATCGGGCATGGAGACCGATGGGTCATCTACAGCCCGAGCTTTAAAACGTACTAGTCGAGTACATGTATGCAAACATTGCAATAAACGACGACGCACTCGCAAGGGCCACGGACCTGAATCTTCGGGTTGTGATTGCTCGGATATAATCATTGCTGCAAATCAGGAGAATGCCCCTGTTATTAATTCGTTGCCAGTAGTTCAGACCCCTCATCAAATCAACTCGTCATCAATCCCTACGGATACAGTTCCCGCGCAAATTTCGAGAAACATGTACGATAAAACGGATTGCGCGCCTTTTGTCGTACATGTTCAAAAAAACAATATAAGTAATGATAATGACACCACGCTGCACCCTATTACTTTCGGAAAGTTTTTAAAATTCAATAAATTTCAAAATATAGTTAACGGCAGTGTGAAAAAAATTGGACGTAATAAAATAAGTCTGGCATTTTCAAAGTTCACTGAAGCAAATTCTTTTGTAAACCATACTAGCCTAGCTAAACATAATTTTAAAGCATACATTCCTTCTTTCAATGTTACAAGAATAGGATTAGTTCGTGGAGTACCTGTCGAATGGTCTCCAGACGAAGTAATAGAAAATATGTCGGTGCCAATCGGTTGTGGTCCCATTCTAAAAATTAGACGGCTTAATTTTAAAAGTATCACGGACGGTATAAGCTCATGGAAACCATCACAATCTGTTGTGGTAACTTTTGATGGACAGATTTTACCGAAAAGAATTTTCATGTGTTACAATGCGTTACCTGTAGAGTTGTACATCTTCCCAACCATACAATGTTTCAATTGCTGTCGTTTTGGACACACTAAATTGCACTGTAGGTCGAAACCTAGGTGTTACAAGTGTGGCGATGGTCATTCCGCCGACTCTTGTAGCATCGGGGATGAATGTGATGCTAATTGTTGCAGTTGCAGTGGTAACCATTATGCCATTAATAAAAAATGTCCCGAATATGAGAGACAAAAATCAATTAAACATTATATGGCCCATAATTCTGTTTCCTATGCAGAAGCTTCTCAAGTTCATCCCCCAGTTTCTAAATTATACTCTGAAACGGTAACATCCAGTCATAAACAACAAACGAAATCTCCCCCTATTTTAGAATCAAAACAGCCAATATCATACACAAAAACAATTTTTAGAAAGCCTCGGGACCCACCAAAAACACAAAAAGGGTATGACAAACATGCACATCAGGCTTTAGTTAAAAATGATAATTCATCTTCTGGTAATGGGTGTGCTTTACAGAACACAAATAAAGGAAACCAATTGGAAGAAATTATTGCTTTAATTAACTCTTTTTCTCAACATAATAATATAGAACCGTCCAACGTTGCCCCAGTAATTGACATTCTATTAAACTTATTCCACCACAATGGATCTAAATCTTTCAAAGATTGTTCAGTGGAACAGTTGCAGCATAGTCAATAAGAAATCAGATTTATCATACATTTTAAATAAATATGAGCCATTTGTTGTCGCTCTCTGTGAGACATGGCTTAAACCAGGGTTTTCGTTTAGAATCCCGGGTTATACCTGTCTTAGATCAGACAGAAGCGATGGGTATGGCGGAGTCGCCATACTTGTTAAAAATTCTTTTTCTTTCAAATCTTTTGACCTTCCTCCTCTATGCGATGATATCTCGGCTGTCGCAGCAATTGTAAATAATATTTGTTTAGTTTGTATATATTATTCTCGCCCTAATGTAAATATTTTCTCTGAAATCAACAATCTTTTAGCAGTATTACCTAAACCATTTTTAGTCATGGGCGATTTTAACTCCCAACATCAAGCCTGGGGTAGTACTCACTCTAATTATTATGGGGAGCAATTACTGAACATTTTAGATCTTCATAACCTTTGTATTTTAAACACCGGTCTTCCAACACGTCATACAGATCCAGATCAGGGAACAAGCGTTCCTGACCTTTCTATATGTACACCTGATATAGCATCGTTACTGACATGGGCACCCTTGTCTTCTTCCTATGGTAGTGATCATTTTCCCTTGATCATAAGTTTTCCTTTAAAAAACCTGATTCACATATTCCAAAACCTAGACTAAAGTACAGATTAGAGAATGCTGACTGGGAGACATATAGGGCTGCTGTAGAGAATAAAATTCATTTTTTGTCAGATTCTTTATCAAATTATGATTCACAATTATTATCTGATGAATTTACAAAGATTCTAATAGATGTAGCAGATAATATTTTCCCAATTAAAAATGGTGCCTCAGGTAAGATTCCTTCTCCTCCCTGGTGGGATGCTGAGTGTACAGAGGCAATTAAAAACAGGAAAGAAGCAGAGAAAAGATATTGCAAATCTATGTCAAAACACAATTTTCAATTATTCACGGAAATTTCTCGTGATACACGTAAGCTCCTTAGAAAAAAGAAATTTGAAGGTTGGCAGAGATTCTGTACTTCACTTTGTCCACAAGTATGTGCGTCGGTCGTGTGGCGTAACATTAGGCGCTTCAGGTCAGCATTCAGTGAAACAGCAGCTACAAAGTTGCCACCAGAATTAGCTAATCTATTTATGGACCAACTAGCACCTCCTTCAGTTCCCGAACATAGGTCTTTAAGTCCTTCTCCATCTTCACCTATTGGTCACCCTGAGCTTGATTCACTTTTTACATTGAGTGAGTTGAAAGGTGTCCTTTCCCATGTTAAAGATTCAGCTCCTGGAGAAGATGGTATACCATACTCATTTATAGCAAATCTCTCTGATCCAGTTCTTTCTGTGTATCTAAATCTTATCAACAATGTTGTCAGTTCTGGTTCCATTCCATCTAGCTGGAAATCCCAAAGCATAATTCCTATCTTAAAACCTAACAAGCCTCCAGGTGATGTTTCTTCATATCGTCCCATTGCTCTGTCATCAGTTCTAGCCAAAATTACTGAGCATCTTGTTAAGATCAGGTTAGAATGGTTTATTGAAAGTAATAATTTGTTAGCTCCCTCTCAATTTGGTTTCAGAAAGGGCAAAGGCACCATAGACAGTCTGAGTGTATTTACTACCGACATTCGCTTAGCTTTTTCTGCTAATAAATCTGTACTTGCAGCTTTTCTTGATATTAATTCTGCATATGATAATGTTCTGGTATCTGTGCTGGAACAAAAATTGAATGCATTGAAAGTTCCAAAATTTTTATCCAATTTTATCATTAATATGCTTTCAGAGAGATCTATAAATCTTTACCTTGATGATGGAACCAAATTTTCCCGATTAGTGTGGAGAGGATTGCCCCAAGGATCTGTGCTCAGTCCTCCTCTTTATAATATATATACCTATGATCTAGAATCCTCTCTCAACAGATCAGTACAAGTACTTCAGTATGCTGATGACTTGGTTTTGTACCTTTCTGGTAACAATGTTGACAATTTAACTACTTCATTAACAACTTCTTTGCAGTTATTAAACTCATGGTTAGGACACAATGGCCTTGATCTCTCAGCCCATAAAAGTAGTGTTGTTTTGTTTTCAAGAATGCGTAGGCCCCCAACAGTCTCTGTTCAGTACAACAATGCTTCTATTCCTGTAAAAAATCAAGTAAAATTTTTAGGAGTTATTTTGGATTCCAAATTAACAGGGCTTCCTCATTGTGAATATATTACAGCAAAATGTGAAAGAAACATAAACATTATCAGATGCCTCTCTGGTGTTTGGTGGGGTGCACATCCTTTCTCATTAAAACTGCTATATAATACTCTAATTCGTAGTGTTATCGACTATGGTACATTTCTGCTGGAGCCTGGAAACATTAAAGGATTCAAAAAACTAGATGGAATTCAGTCCAAGGCCCTGAGAGTTATATCAGGTGCAATGAAATCCAGCCCTACCAGGTGTTTGCAGGTGGAATGTGGAGATCCCCCACTTCACTTGCGAAGACAATTTTTAGCTGACAGATTTATGTGCCGATGTTTACAATTTACAAATCACCCATTGAAACCGAAAGTTTCTCTTCTCTCTGAAGAATTGACAAGTTCAACTTACTGGAAGCATAAAGCTACGCCTTGTTTAGTTAAAAGCTTTAGAAAATTTAATCTAATTAAAGCTCCAATTCATCAGTCCCCTTTTCTTCCCATATTCCACTGTAATTATAAAGCTTTAACTCTGTTGCCATCCATCAAAGATAACCTCAACATTTTTAAAGATGACATATGTCAAAACCAGAACTTTAATGTTACCATGGGTCTAGACTGGAATGATTATCATCACATTTTTACAGATGCCTCAAGGCACAGTAGTGACACTTGTGTGGGGGTTGGTGTATATCACTCTCAATACAATGTAACCCAGAAAATTAAACTCCCCCCCGAATCTTCTGTATTTACAGGCGAATGCTTTGGGATATTTAAAGCGGTAGAGTATGTCCTTCTAATGAAACTTAAAAAAACAATAATATTGACTGATGCAAAAAGTGCACTTCAATCTTTGGCCAGATTTCCTTTTTACTTCCAAAATTCTGCAGTAATATTTGAAACACGGGAACTTCTTCTCAAATGCTCCTTGAGGGGATATTCAGTGCATTTTGCCTGGATACCTTCTCATTGTGGTATTACTGGTAACGAGAAAGCTGATAAATTAGCCAATGATGCGGTGCAGTGTGGTGACATGTTTCCGTACAAAAACTACATCCAAGATATTTCCACCTTGCCCAGGGTTTATTTAAAGGAAGCTTGGAATCAACTCTGGACAACCTCATCTGAAATAGGTAGACACTATCGTGCAATTCAACCTGATATTCCTGCTAAACCATGGTTTAGTAGGTTCAAGTTTAGCAAGAAATTAACAACTATTTTGATACGTATGCGCTTAGGTCATGTTAGCTCTCCTGCGCATCTTGCTAAGCTTGGCATTGTGCAGGGTCCTGAGTGTGCATGTGGTGAGGACTATGGTGACCTCAACCATATATTTTTTTCATGTCCACTTTATGATCATCATCCCTTTTTTCAAAACCTTTTATCTGTAGGAGTTCCTTTTCCTTCTTCCGTTCCTAGTATTTTATTTCATTGTAATATAGATGTATATAAAATTATTATAGAGTTTTTAGTTGATAATAATATTTCAATTTAATTTGTATGTACATTTTCTTATTTCCTTTGTAGTTTACTTTTATTTTGTTCGTGTATATGTACCTATATACAATTAATTGATGCCTTTTCCAAATTCCGTCAAATTGTCGTCCATTCCCTTTTCCTTTCGCGATACCTTTCCTGCTCTTTAACACCTTCTGGCAACAAGCACGAATAGTGCATAGCCAAAACAAAAAAAAAAAAAAAAAAAAAAAAAAAAAAAAAAAAAACTTCCTTGATTTTGTTTTCAAGTTTCATTTGCTGCAAATATTCAGTATTTCTGTATTTGTTTTGCCTTTATCTTTGAGTTGAGGTTTTGTTCCTTCGTTCAGTGTTTATAAAATGTTTCACAAGTTCTGAGACAGTAACTCTATTGTGATCAAAAAGATACTTTGTTGTGTGCTTTGAAACTTTGTAAAATAAATGAAAATAGAAGGAAATCTTACATATTATGTGGCTATGTGACTGTTCCCCAGCCGAACATAATGTGAAACTGTTCCGCTTTCTTAAACCCGGAGTTCGTAACCTTATTCGGTAAGTAATACATAACACCTTAAAGCTTATAGTTGTTGTTCTTCCGTTCGTTTCAAATAGTACGCCCTAGTCATAGTTCTAGGGAAATTTTGAGACAAAGTATTGTTCTTGTAAACTAATTGACCTAACAGCAGTAATGATCTTGTGACACTGGGTTGATTTTCTTCATCAATAGTTATTTTCGATTGTTTCTAAAATGTTTAGTACAAAATTAATGGATGGGTTATCCTTTTTCAATCTAGTCTGGTAGCTATCTATGTCCTCATCCTTAATAATTGCATATAAATATTTCAGCAGTTTGCAGAACTATTAATCTGTTATTGTTTTCACTTTCAGTTGTCTGGTGTGGGCAACGGCTGTGGGCAAAGTACATTTTTCCAGAAGAACAGTATAAATCTTTGGAAAATCGGATAAAAATGCTGTGTGAAAGGCAGACTTTAAAGATATCACAAAGGCGCAGTTACTTTCTGCTGAGTACATTTCGGTAAATTGGTTTTTATGTAACCTCATTGTAATGTCTCTGTATATGTAGTTTAAATAGTAGAATACAGACTTAACCACTTGACTTGAACTAAAGATATTGAAGCTAAAACATGTACACATTATTATGAAACTTGAAATAAATAATTTATGACACTACATTATTTACTGTTTTATTTTGCACTTTCCAATATTCACTCTTAGGTTTTTTGGTAGGTTCATTCTCAATTAAGAAAACTCAATTTTGAGTTTTCTTAATTGAGAATGAACCTACCAAAAAACCTAAGAGTAAAATTCTAAAAATAATCTGGGATGGTACTCAACCGTTTGAAATTCCCGCGATATTGAGTGTTTTCTTTGGGCTACATATAGATGGCGCTGGCTGATACTGTTCTACAAAATAATGTACGTAGTTGACATTCTTCTCCGTTAGGAGTATATATGTTCTGTGGTCTGTGTTGACATCATATTGTGATCGAGATACGTTTTTATTGTAAGAATTTTATAAAATGGATAAACAGAACAAAACTAAAAGACGTTACTCATCGAGTTCCGATAGCGCAGAAGAAGACCGTCAAAAAGACCTACGGGAACGTGATGAATTTGCAAAAAGATTGAAGAAACGTGATGAAGAAAAAGTAAAAAAAGTAACAGAGTCTTCCAGCAAAAGATCGTATGAAGAAGCTGCTAAGCGTCTAAAACTAGAAGCTGAGGACAGGGAAAAAATATTGCCCAAGTTACGCATTCACTCTCGTCGGAAGTATTTGGAAAAGAGGAAAGATGATAAGGTTATTGAATTGGAAGCAGACATTGCTGATGACGAATACCTCTTTGATGAAAGCAGGTAAGTAAATTCTTTAATTAAAGAAGCTTACATAATACCTTCGGGTAACTTCTTTGTTAAATACAAAGAATAACTAATTATTCATCACTTCACAGCCAAATCCTAAAGATATGGTATGGTTTATGTTACAGCTTAACTCAACGAGAACGGCTAGAAAGAGAACATAAAAAAACTATTCTCAAATTAGCTAAAGAACATGAGAAGGCCCGAGAGTTGGAGAATGTCCAGAGATATCATATGCCACAGGATTTGGGAAAAGATGCAAAAGGTTACACACATACATTAAAAATCTACCTATTTATAGGGTGAATTTTTCAACTGGGCGTGGATGGCTATATCCGAAACTATGAGGAATATAAAAAAAACTTCGAAAGGAGTCTTGAGGCTAATTTTAGAAAAGTCAATTATTCTGGCCAGGAATAAAACGCACTGATTTTGAAAAAAAAAACATGTTCTGTATTATTCCGCCATTCCATAGTGTTGCTAATAAGGATCAAATTCTGGGAAGTAATAATATAACAGTAAACTTAAAAAAAAACATATAATTTATATACAACTGATGAATCTTCAAGGCAACAACTGTATTCAAAACATGAGTTATCCATATATTGTATGAGATAATGCAATTTTTCATTAAACTTGATAGTTACATATTGCTGAATACAGTGGGATTGCTTAGACTTCAAATAAAATGAGACATTTCAAACAATGAAATTTTCTAATTTTGAATAAATTATAATGAAGTAAATAACATAGACAATTTCATATAAATTTGCTGTTTCCTTAAGTTTTTTGTACTTCTATGATTACTTACTAGAATTTGATCCTTTTTAGTAACACTAGGTATGGGATGGTGTGAAATACAGTGTTATTTTTTTTTAATCAGTGTGTTGTATTCCTGGCCAGGATAATTGATTTTTCAAAAACCTAATGACACAGTTTTAGTGTTTGGCAAAATCGGCCTCGAGACTCCTTTCAACATTTTTTTATATTCCTTATAGTTCGGATATAGCCATCCACGCCCAGTTGAAAAATTCACCCTGTAAACATGATTGATTATTCAATAATCTATGTAATGTATTAATTACAATTATCATGTACCTGACTGTGACAAAGCCAGAAAGATGGGTAGTGATATTATTTATTATAAAGATCATTCCTATATTTTAGACAAAAATAAATTGTATTACAGGAGAATATGTGGAAGTTGATGAGAGAGAAAAATTGCCACACTCAGAACAACAAAGATGGGAACAGGAACAAATAAAATCTGCTTTCTTTAAATTTGGTGCAAAGGATGCCAAGGCCCAAGATGAATATGAGCTGTTACTTGATGAGCAGATTGATTTTATTCAAGCTCTTCAATTGGAAGGTAATAAAGAAAAGAAAGAACAAGAAGAAAAGTCTGAGTACCAGAAAATACGTATGACCATTGAGGAAACAAAGAAGTCACTGCCAGTTTACCCTTTTAAGCAATCATTGATAGAAGCTATAAAAAATTATCAAATTCTCATAGTAGAAGGTGAGACAGGGTCTGGTAAAACAACTCAAATACCTCAATATCTTCATGATGCAGGTTTCACAGCAGATGGGAAGAAAATAGGTTGCACACAACCAAGAAGAGTGGCCGCCATGTCTGTATCAGCTCGTGTGGCTCAGGAAATGAATGTCAAACTTGGGAATGAAGTTGGCTATAGCATAAGATTTGAAGACTGCACATCCGACAGAACTGTCATCAAATACATGACTGATGGTACTCTACATAGAGAATTTCTCTCAGAGCCAGACTTGGCATCTTATAGTGTAATGATAATTGATGAAGCTCATGAGCGAACTCTCCACACTGATATTCTATTTGGCCTTGTCAAAGATATAACAAGGTTTAGACCAGATTTGAAATTGCTTATATCGAGTGCCACATTAGATGCAGAAAAATTTTCAAGTTTCTTTGATGATGCTCCCATCTTTAGAATTCCTGGAAGGAGATTTCCAGTTGATATCTATTACACAAAGGCACCAGAAGCAGATTATGTAGATGCCTGTGTTGTGTCTGTGTTACAGATACATGCCACACAACCTCTTGGAGACATATTAGTTTTTCTCACAGGACAAGAAGAAATCGAAACTTGTTTTGAAATGTTACAAGAAAGAACAAAAAGAATTGGGAAAAAATTAAGAGAGTTACTAATATTACCAGTGTATGCAAACTTACCAAGTGATATGCAAGCTAAAATATTTGAGCCCACTCCAGAGGGTGCTCGTAAAGTAGTGCTAGCCACTAACATAGCTGAAACTTCTTTGACTATTGACAATATTATATATGTTATTGATCCTGGGTTTGCTAAACAAAATAATTTTAATTCGAAAACTGGCATGGAAAGTTTAATGGTGGTACCTATTTCTAAAGCTTCAGCCAACCAGCGTGCAGGTAGAGCTGGCAGGGTGGCACCTGGAAAGTGTTTCCGCCTATACACAGCTTGGGCGTACAAGTATGAACTTGAAGATAACACTATTCCTGAAATACAGAGGATTAATCTAGGTAATGCTGTTCTAACACTAAAAGCATTGGGGATTAATGATCTAATCCATTTTGATTTCTTGGACCCACCACCACATGAAACATTAGTGTTAGCCCTGGAACAACTTTACGCTTTGGGAGCTCTTAATCATCATGGTGAATTAACCAAAGCTGGCAGAAGAATGGCTGAGTTCCCCACAGACCCAATGCTTGCAAAAATGTTATTGGCAAGTGAAAAGTAAGTGTTCACTTGATCCATTAGTTGTTATAAAGCTTTTTTTTTTCAGCAATTCCACAAAGCCGGTTAGAAGGAACTTTCACCTTTGGGATCTATCTTAGAGAATAAACATTTTAAGTTGAGATTTGGTAGCAGGTTCGATTCCTGTTATTTAGTCAACATTGTTTGGTGTTAATGTTGTTGTAGTGCCTATGGATGATTTATTTATTTACTTAACTTGCAGTTATAAGTTTTCAATGTGAGGAGCCGAGAGTGATTCACCAATCACATGGCTTGAAATCCACATCTCTTCTCCACTCAAGCCGTGTGATTGGTGAATCGCTCTCCGCTCCGCCTCAGTGGAAACGCAGCCTTATGATTAAGTACAAATTGTAATAAGACCAATTTTTTTTTTTGTAATTATCTTGATAATTAATCATGATTGTGTTTTATCTTTCTATTTTGAATGAGTTCTTAACTTGATTTAAGGTGATTGCTTCGATGTAGCTCGCGAAATTCAAATATTTTTACGTTTTTTGCAATTTGCAGGCCAGTGACATGTTGTAACTTTATAAATATATGTGTTGCGGTAATAACAAGTATAATTTTAAATGTAAAAATTATCAAAAAATTCGCTCCATCAGCTCTCACATAGAAAAGGTGCATCGAAGTTAGATTTCGGAGATTTTAACATGATGCAGCTTTTCTATGTGAGAGCTGATGGAGCGATTTTTTTGATAATTTTATATTTAAAATTATACTTGTTATTACCGCAACTCATATATTTATAAAGTTACAACATGTCACTGGCCTGCAAATTGCAAAAAACTTAAAAATATTTGAATTTCGCGGGCTGGTTGGAGCATCCCCCTTAACGTAAAGTTCAACTTTTCGAAAATAATACTTACCTTTATTTTTTTAGATATAAATGTTCAGAAGAAATTGTCACTATTGCAGCTATGTTATCAGTAAATAGCTCAGTATTCTACAGACCTAAAGATAAGATAATACATGCAGATACTGCCAGAAAAAACTTCTTCCATCCACATGGAGACCATTTAACACTTATGAATGTGTATAATCAATGGCTGGGCTCTGAATACTCAGTACAATGGTGCTACGAAAACTTTATACAATATCGATCAATGAAACGAGCTCGGGATGTGCGAGAACAGTTAGCAGGCCTCATGGAAAGAGTGGAAATTGATATGGTATCAAGCTTAAGTGACGACACTAACATTCGAAAAGCTATAACTGCAGGTTACTTTTACCACATAGCCAAATTTTCAAAAGGAGGCCACTACAAGACTGTGAAACATAACCAAGTAAGTAGCCCTTAGCTGCGGCAGCGACGATGGCGAGATGACGGATCGTTTTAGATCACTTGCTTTACCCTAGCCTGTTACAAGACAACTCGACTGCCTACCTACGTATTCATTCTTTAAAATTCTCCATAAGACCGCATTCCTTGATTGTTGCATCACTTCTTATCTCGTCGGAGACGCAAAACGCTCCCAAAACCTAGTTCATCATAAAAAATCATTGGTCTATCTAATCAGATTCGATTCCCAGGTCAGGCATTATTACTAAGTTTTTCCATCAGGAATTATTCAGCAGAAGCCATGAGTGATGATGACATGATGGTAAGAGTATTACAACTTAGCATAAATGGACAATTTACATCATGCTAGAAAATTGTATTTTAATGAATTTGGGCCTTTTTTAAAAACAATAAAAAAATTCCACAGCAGGGCATGAGGGGTGTTCAGGGATCTAAAAGGATAGCAGATGACCCCTTCTATCGACCATTTCAATTTGGCACACAATGCACCAAACACCCTGTATTTTGGCCGAAACCGAAATTTCGGTTGGTCACTATAAAATAACACAGAACTAGTGTCTTGAGTCATAGCAGGAGACAATAAAGCGCAAAAGGTCGAAAGTGTTATGTTGTGTATTACTTCCTAAAAAACAACCCTGGCCTTGCACGGGTACATTTAGTAATAACAGCACCCTCTATCAGATAATATGCTATCCAAAATATAAATAACAAACCTACACATGTTACATGCAATTTCATTGAAAACAATTTACATCTGATTTCAATTAAATTACAAAGATTAACATGTGTACTAAGATTTTTAACAACTGCTTTTTTTTTCAGACTGTCATGATTCACCCAAATAGTGCTTTATTTGAAGAATTACCGAGATGGGTGATTTACCATGAATTAGTGTTTACTTCTAAAGAATTTATGAGACAAGTTACTGAAATAGAAAGCAAATGGCTATTAGAAGTTGCTCCACATTATTACAAAGCTAAAGAACTTGAAGATTCCACAAATAAGAAAATGCCTAAAACTGTAGGTAAATCTTCAAATCAATAATAAATATAAATATTTCAGGATTGTATTTATTTTATAAATATTCCTTTAGAAGTGCAAAATAAAAATAATTTATTAACAAGGTTTTATCTATTAACACACTATAATGAACATGTTCAGGAAGTCCACTGCTGCTCACCTGATATACTTGGTAAGTAAAAGGTCCTTCCCATGAACATCCCACTATTACTAGCAGAAGTGGCTGGAACTAAATTGCATATTAATACTAAACAACAAACCTTTAATAGCTCTCCTATCCCTCAATTACATAAATGACAAATGTTGTTACACAATGTCCTTGTTGTAATTATTATCATAGTAACAAACAAATAATATTTAATCTAATATCTACTCGAGTATTGGCTATATTTCTTTAAAAATCTGAACATCTGCCTTTCCTTTCCCAATCCCCATATCGTGTAGGTTCAGGTCCTCTGGGCCCACCTACTTCTCCAGTATGAGGATTGGTGTCATTAGGCCATGCAGGAAAGGGTTCTTCTTTTTGTAATGGATGCATCATTGGTTGTTCCCCAAGATCATCAATAGGTGTAGTCTCTCTTAATTTTTTTCTAAATTCTGCCATTCTTTTGGATTTGGGCCTCTTGGATTCATCACTAGTCTTTTCTATTGTTTCTGTCTCTCCAGCTGTTGTTGCATTATGGGAGTACTTGCTTAATGACAAGTTTGCGGATGAAAAACCTGCAATATCAAATAAATCAAAATGTTATTTCTTTTTATAGCATAATCTGTGTCACTCCTAGGCCTTCCTCCACAGAAATTGCATTTGTCCAGTTTTATTTGAACTAAATAGGTACCTCCTAATATTAGTTTTTATGGATATAACAAAATGGCAGTAACAACATGATATTGACTATTATTAGTTTCATACATTTTCCCTAGAAAATAATAAATTTTACAAACCAGTAGTCACTAACAAGAAAGGACGCCAGTTTAGTCTCATTCCAGAGATCGGGTAATGATTTATACATAGATAGAGAAAGAGTTGCACTGAACATACCAAATAAGCACTAAATAAAAAATACCTTTTATGAACAACTGCCAAAAAATTGGTACTAGAAAAGAAATTGTAATCTTTGCTACATCGTAAATACTCTTGTTTCCAGGCATAAAATTCAATGGCAATATCAAAAAAACTCCACTTACTTTTGGGGAGAATTTTCATTACATTGCAAATTCGAGACATAGTTACAACTTGTTCAAACAAGAAAATCTAAAACCCAACCAACAAAATATGTAACTACAACCAAAATATAATGATAGATAAAAATTTTCAGCAGCAGAGCGTAGATAACAGCTGCTCAATGTTTTTATTTTGATTGATTTTGATTTTTTTTTTTTTTTTTTGGAATTTTATGGCTTGGTAACTAGACCTTTAAGCCAAGTCTTTAGTTTGTCGGTTCATTTGGGCACTTCACTTTTCTATTTATGTCAATGTCAATGACTGACAGTTAAATCGTCAACATCAAAATAATCACATAGCACATTTCTCAAATATTTACACACGAGTTCTTAATGAACTTGTAAATTGGTTTATAAAAGTCAACATTTTTTAAAATCATCTTGAGGCGGCGGGAGGGATCGTTTGTTAAAACCACTTCACTTTCACTTAGATCACTTGCCAAAATTAACCGGTCCAGAGAGTATGTGGGGCACGAAAATATCAAATGTTCTAAGTTTCCAAATCTACCGCAGTTTATGCATCTGCTATCCAAAGAGTATGTAATTTTAAGAGACGGAAGTCCCCTACAAAAAGATGAAAACCGATGAATGTATGAAACTTGTACTAGAACTGAATACCAACAAAACAGAAATGACACAGATTGCAGGCATGACGTAAAGCTGCCAACATAATCACAAGATAGGGATGCACTACTACTCATTCGTATTTTTATCGATAGGTATCGATAAATTTTTTTTTTTTTTAAAACCTTGCCCGACACTAGGAATTATTTCTGTATTGTGGGTACGTTTACAAAAATTTAAACTCACATAAACAAACAGCCACACCCGGAACAACTACTGTGGATCATACAAATATTTGATCCGTGCGGGAATCGAACCCGAAACACTGAGCGCAGCAGAATCGCTTCATGTGGACAAGCTCATACGAACTGTTCCACAGGCTATTGAAGGAATAGCCAACCAATATACCAAATACATACAGGCTCACACAGACACACATAAAATAAAACAAAACTTTAGCAGTTACATTTTTATTTCAAACACTAGTGTTTGCCCGCGGCTTCGCTTGAGTTATTACATTATACACATTACCACGAGTTATACATTTGTTAATCAATGGCAAATAGGTAACAAATAAAATTAAATGAAGAATATCATGAATATTAAAAATATCGACAATCGATGAAAAATAACAAAGTGTCAGGCACTAGTATATTGAATATATAGGTTATTTTCCAATTTTGTAAATTTTAGACTTAAAATCAACCACTTTATTTTCTATAGGAGCACATGATATTTTTAACGTTTAATTGATGGTTACCTATCTTCATCCAAAGGAAATTTGGCCATAAAGATTCGCTTTAAGATTCAAGTATGGGGAAAAATTCAGACAGGTATAGAAATGGGACCTAGCACTGTATAACGCTGAATAGCTAAATATTCATATTTCACATAAAAAAAGTTTCTAAAACTTGTTAAATCTTCATAATCATGATAAAAAAAACGTGAACACCTACCATTAAAAGTACTACAAAAATTGCAAATATTGATATTGCTATAAACTTTTACGTAGGCGTTTAGTTTTATGTATCTACGATTGTATTTATTTATTGATGACCACATTTGTGACCCACGGAGATTAATTAAACATCTTCAAACTACTTACCAAATAATGCTATACGTGCTTAAACTTAAAATAAAGATAGTTTTCACAGACGATATAAGTAGGTATGTAGTTGTAATGATAATCAAACGATATCTTGATATATCCTTTCTGAACTCGTTGAAGCCTCTAATTAGCTAAGGATACATTTAACAATTTCGAAATGAAACAAGAAAAATAGGATCTCATTCATTTACAAAAGTAGAAAATAACCTATATTATATTCAATAAACTAGTGCATGACACTTTGTTATTTTTTATCGATTGTCGATATTTTTAATATTCATGATATTCTTCATTTAATTTTATTTGTTACCTATTCTATTAACACTGCCATTGATTAACAAATGTATAAGTTATAACTCAAGCGAAGCCGCGGGCAAACACTAGTGTTTGAAATAAAAATGTAACTGCTAAAGTTTTGTTTTATTTTATGTGTATAGGTCTGTGTGAGCCTGTATGTATTTGGTCTATTGGTTGGCTATTCCTTCAATAGCCTTTGGAACAGTTCGTATGAGCTTGTCCACATGAAGCGATTCTGCTGCGCTCAGTGTTTCGGGTTCGATTCCCGCACGGATCAAATATTTGTATGATCCACAGTAGTTGTTCCGGGTGTGGCTGTTTGTATATGTGAGTTTAAATTTTTGTAAACGTACCCACAATACAGAAATAATTCCTAGTGTCGGCCAAGGTTTTAAAAAAAAAAGGAACCCGAATTTTTTTACAGATACCTATCGATAAAAATACGAATGAGTAGTAGTGCATCCCTATTTTGTGATTATGTTGGCAGCTTTACGTCATGCCTGCAATCTGTCATTTCTGTTTTGTTGGTATTCAGTTCTGGTACAAGTTTCATACATTCATTGGTTTTCATCTTTTTGTAGGGGACTTCCGTCTCTTAAAATTACATACTCTTTGGTTGCACCCACCTGCTGCTATCCTCAACAATGCCAAGTCTGGCTAAATGTGCAGGTGTCTTAGTGTGGCCAAAACGAAGGCGATTGATGGTGGTGATAAATTCACGACTTCCAGACTTCAATTTGTTATACCATGGCTTAACTGGTAAGTCTTCTTGTATGCTTCCATACCACTTTCCCTTAACTTCTTGATCCTTTTTCCAAAATTCTATCCACAGCTTTTTTAATACAATGTTAATAGATGCATAACAGTCTGTCATTGGTATATTTACAATAGATGATACATCTAACGGATTTATTCCTTCAAATGCAGTCTTATCAGCAATTTCATTGCCTGTTATTCCTTTATGTGAAGGGATCCACATAAAAGCAATTTCCAGGCATTTTTTCTTACAATTATGTAACATTTCCTTAATTTTATATATCATATACGAAGTTTTAAAGTGTAATCGAGAGTTTTCCAAAGCTTTAATTAAACTTAAAGAGTCTGTAAGAATAAGAAACTTTTGATGACTTTTAACTAATGTAATAATCTTGAGTGCCTCTAAGACTGCATAAGCCTCTGCAGTAAATATACTACAATTAGTATCCAGAATAAAGCTTTGAGAAAATTTATTTTGAGGATTATACACTGCACTACGGACATGATTCTCACCCTTACTCCCATCAGTATAAAGTTTGTAATAATCTCTATTTTTGCTTAAAAATTCTAACATATCCTGATTGTTATTGATAGTCTCCTTAAATATAGTAACATTAATAAATAAACAATCATAAGCATGAGAATAACAAGGCCATGGAGATACAGTGTGTATTGAAGTGTACTTTTTCTTAATTTCCAGCAAGATGCGGGGTAATCTAGGAGACTGGCCACTGAGAAGATCAGCACCAGTCAGAGGAGTATTGCAGTCTATGTCACAAGGTACTATTCTTTTAATCATATCTTGATTATTTGATGCTAACAGCTTCACACTATGTCTTTCTGCAAGTAGTAACCTTCTCAATACCAGAGGCATGGTGTTTGTTTCAACCTCCATTGCCCTTATGGGTGTTGAGCACATAGCTCCTGAAATGATTCTCAATGCCTTATTCTGAATAATATCTAATCTATTTACATATCTACTATCTAAGTAAGCTAAACAACTGTAGTCAAAATGACTTCTAACTATGGATTTGTACAGAACTGAAAGTATCTTTGGGTCAGCCCCCCAAGATACTCCTGCAAGACATCTCATAATATTAAGGCCTTTTGCTGAATTTTGTAAGATGTATTTAATGTGCTTTTCAAAAGATAAATTATTTTCAATTACTATGCCCAAAAATTTGTGATGGTCTACTAGAGGAATTACTTCATCATTAAATATAATAGAGCTTGAAGGGAAGTCCTTACTGAAAATCATGGCACTACTTTTAGCTGGATTAATTTGTAGGGATAATTTGTCATTGTAATATGAATGTAGTTCCTCGAGAGCTTGGTTAATTCTATTTATAGCTATATCAACATCATTGTTTACAGAATAAAGTACAAGGTCATCAGCAAATTGTAAAATATTTACAAAATCAGTATTTACATATTTACAAATCTCACTGGTATATAAATTATATAATAATGGGGACAAAATTGCACCTTGCATAGTGCCTTTGGATACCAATCTTGGGCCATGTAAAATATTATTATGCTTCACATATAATGTCCGATCAGTTAAAAATTCATGTACCCACTTAGCAAGTAGGCCAGGTATTCCTAAGCCAGTTAACACTCTAACTAAGATTCCAGGATGAACATTATCAAATGCTCCTTTTACATCCAAGAAAGCACATGCAACACTAGCATTACTATTTTTTGCATGTTTCAGGTCTGAAATAAGGGATAAGAAACTATCAGCACAGCTTCTACCCCGTCTGAAGCCATATTGGATATTTGGAATGATGCTGTTAGCTTCTACAAACCAATCAAGACGGAATTTCAAAATGTTCTCAAATATTTTACCTATACATGAAGACAAGGATATGGGACGATAAGAGTCTGCACTATCTGGCGGTTTATCTGGTTTAAGGACTGGAATGACACATTGAGTTTTCCACGACTGAGGAATTATTTGTTTTGTCCATAATGCATTAAATAAATCTAGTAAAATATCTTGAACTGCCGAATCTAAGTTTTTTATTAGTATGTAGGGAAAATCGTCTAGACCAGGACTAGTGTTTTTCCGAGACTGAAGGCTTGAGTGGAATTCATTTTTCGAAAAAGGCTCTAACAGAAACTTGGATTTCTCATCATCATTATTAAGATTATAGTAAACATCAAGGTCATCTAAAAGTACCGTAGTGCCTTCTGACAACTTATCTAAAAATGAAGGGATGAACTCATCACTATTTGATCGGTTATTATTTTTATGCATACCTTTAAACATTTTAATGTAGTTCCAGATAATACTTATTGGAGTGGTTCTATTGAAGTTGTCACATAGTCTGCGCCAGCCATTTTGTTTTTCTTTAGCTATAGTCCTTTTTTTAATAGCATCAATCCTTTTATATTCAATATAACTTTCCATACTAGGATTAGTTCTATAGAACTTTAGAGCCTCATAAGAGTTGATGACACTCTGTTCACATTCAGCATTCCACCAGGGTGCTGGAGGCTTACTTTGAAAAGTTGTAGTTTTAGTAAATTTGGGTATACACTCTTGCTTAAGTGTATTAAGTCGAGAACAAAACTGGTCATAGGATTTCAAAGGATTATCATAATCTATAGTGAAATCATTAAACATACTACTGGATAACTCGCTAAATTTTATCCAGTCTGCTTTGTTGTATAAAAACTTGTCAATTGGTGGATTTACTTGATATCTGTCGATTGAAAGTGTAATATCCGTTAAAGTTGGAAAATGGTAACTACTCATATTGTCGTCGTGTACTGACCACTTACAAAGAGGAGCAATACTAGGGCTAATTAAACTTACATCAATAGCAGATGGGTTACAATTGGGATTGTTAAGCGTTGTAAAGTTACCTTCATTCAATATACATAGGTTACACTCTTCAATTATATCAAACAACCGCTGACCACGTGGTTTTGTGGAAACGCAGCCGAAAGCTATGTGGTGAGCATTAAAATCGCCTGCTACAAATCTGGGTTCAGGTAAGTCGTTTATTAGTTTTTTTAACTTATTAATTCGGTTAGCACCACTTCTAGGTGGGCAATATACACATAAAATAGTAATTTTACCAGTTTCAACAGTTAAAGATAAGGCAATTGATTGAACATCCTCATAGAAAGCTGTTTGTAATAAATTATATTTTAAAAATGGTTTTATAAGAATGGCTACGCCTCCATGTCCATTTTGTGAATTTTTGCTATGCATATTGTATCCAGGTATGTTACAAACTTGATTATCTTTAAGCCATGTTTCATTTAATAGACAGATATCAATATTAAGATCTTTTAGAAATTTTATTAGTAAAGGCTTTTTGTTTTTAATGCTTTGAATGTTGAAATGAGCGATTCTTAGTAATTGTGAATTGTGTGACTGTGTATGGTCCATTATGACAAGTTTTTAAATAAAATTTCCTTAATTGATGCTGTAGTGATTGGAGAGTCATCAGCCCTATTTGCCAAGGCAAGTATAGTTCGCACGATAGCCGTCGTTAAATCATTACTGCCTAACAACTGCGCCTTAACATCGACATCAGAGGTGGCTTTGGTTGGTGCCTGTTTATTTACAGAGGAACTACTACTATGAGACTTATTTACATTTGTATTCAGTTTATTTACATTATTATTATTATTTACAGTTTGTTGCGGGCTCTTAAGAGGAGGAAAGTCATTTCTACTTACAGTTGCTGCATAACTAGTGTAACTTATTTTACTTTTTTTGTCTACCATTTTTTGGATCTTTATTGGACAGGTTTTTGAAATAGCCAGATGAGGGCCGCTGCAATTTACGCAGCAGAGCTCATTCTGCTTTTCACATTCTTTATAATAGTGCTCTCCTGCACAACAACTGCAGCGCTGCTTCGCGTTGCAGATCTTGGCGGAGTGGTTGAATTTAAAACATTTAAAACATTGTTGGAGAGGAGGAATATATTCAAACACCCTGTACGAGAATAAATCATATTGAACATTATCGGGCAATGTGCTTGACAAGAATGTTATGCTCACAGTTTGTAAAGCGACTCGTTCTTGACCTACTTTTTTGGTAAATCTTCTAATTGAGATTATTTCGTATATTGACGACAGCTTTGTATACAAGTCCTTGTTCGAGATGTTGGTTGGCACGTAACGAATTACGCCCGTTTTCTCAATATGGGCAGCGGGGATGAACGCCCGCATGCTATTCTTTTCCAGGAAAGTGGTATTATTTATAAAATTATTAGCTGTATTGAATTGTTTAAAGACCACCACGATCTTGTTTGCGTTTATTCGCCTTATTGATATCACGCCTTTGATGCCCGTTGTAAATATATGATTAAGATATATAGGGCTTTTGTTCCCCAGTCGCTCATTATTTGTCGACTCCACGAACACCTTAAATTCCGTAGATAGTGAATTCTCAGGATATAGTCTTTTATAGTTTGGTTTTATATAAGGTATGTAAATGTTTTCCTCACCGCCGCCGCCACTTTTGTCCATATTGTCCGGTCTTGCCCTTTTAAGGCTAGGGGTCGGGGGATCATGGCCCCCGCCCTCGTTACCTTCCATTTCTTATAACACTATATATACACTAGTTATGTACAATCACTTTAAACGAATATTTACAACTTTTTTACAAAAAAATTTCAATTTTAAGAATTTTTTTTCAAAATTCCGCGCCTGTTCGGTTCAAATTCCCGCCAAAGAATCCCCTGATTGATTTTGATTGACATTATGGACAATGGAGATAGAAATATTAGGGACCGAAGGTATATATGTATTTGAACCGTGCCTTATGACCGTGCCACATGAATGCAATAAATATTTGAGTTTGAGTTTATTTTTCAAGGTGAATGCTCCAACCAGTCCACGAAATTCAAATTTTCTTACCTTTTTTTTGCAATTTGAAGGCCAGTGACATGTTGTAGCTTTATAAATATATGAGTTGCGGTAGTAACAAATATAATTTTAAATATAAAAATTATCAAAAAACTCGCTCCATCAGCTCTCACATAGAAAAGGTGCATCATGTTAAAATCTCCGAAATCTAACTACGATGCACCTTTTCAATTGAAGAAGCACTCCCAATATTTTAGAACTTCTTGGGACACACATATTCAGATTTTCCTTCAAGATTGTTTGAAGGCCTTGAAGCCATGCCAGAAAAAAATTGACAGAATGACAGTGACTGTCTGTCAGTCACGCCAGCGTTGCCAGACCGTACCAAAAAGTACGGTTTTCCGTACTATTCGTCATACAATCGTACCACAACCGTACCTTGGCTAGACCGTACCTTTTTCGTACCTTTTCTATACTTTCATTTATTTTCACTACAAAGGTAAAAAATAACTACTAAAACTAATAGATAATATGGGCACGAATAACATAAATCGAATTTCCATAATTCCTAAAACATTATATTTCATTTTTTTTTTTTGACAAACACCATATCTTTTCTGTAGAATAATTATGAGTAGACTATAACATTTTTCAAAATTCTAGCGAAACCGTTAGGGGTCGGAATTCTTCTGCAAGAACTAGATCAGTTTTGTTTTTCTTCGAGTTCATTCTATAATATAATTGATTTACAAATGAATTTGTTCAATATTGGCAATCGGCAATAATTTTCTACTTCACCATGTCCCTTTGAATATTCGATTCCATATCGCTTTTTTCCAACCTATGATCACAGACAGCCAACTCGAAGAAGAAAAAAAAACTGATCTAGTTCTTGCAGAAGTATCCTGATTCCTGACCCAACCGTACCTTGTAGTTAAAAATCGTACCTTTTCAGAAAGCCAACCGTACCTTTTTGGGAAATCATACTGGCAACGCTGGTCACGTCACAATCTCAACACAAGATAGGAAATGGATGGCCTGGAGTTGAGGTTAAAAAATCATGTTCAAGTACTCTGTGATCATGTTAAAATTGTTGATTTCAGCCACAGATCCGTGGCAGTTGAATATTAACTAATCGCATCCGTATCTGTGTTGTGTACAATCGTAGTTTCTTACGTTTCAACATTAGTTTAAAAACTTTGTTATTTTAAAATTTGATGACGTTCTCGTTCATGCAACAAAAAGTTCAAGAGACCATTTATTATGAAAAGAATAAGAACCGAAGTTGAAGGAACTGTATAAAATATGTTATGATATCTATTAAGTTTTTAGGAAGAAAATTATTTCCTCAAATAATTGAACTTCAGAAATCCCATAAAATGGCAAAAAGTTCATTTGAGTATGTTAAAAAATTTGAATTAGATGATACTCTCTTACCCAACAGTTGGATAGTCATAAGGCTAGATGGAAAATGTTTTCATAAATTCTCAGAAGAACATAAATTTTCTAAGCCTAATGATATCAGAGCATTGAAATTGATGAATTATTCTGCATTTACTGTGCTTCGTGAGTTTAATGACTTGTTAATGGCTTTTGGACAAAGCGACGAATATTCATTTGTTTTTAGAAAATGTACCACCTTGTACAAACGACGAGCAGCTAAACTACTGACAACCATTAACAGCAAGTTTTCTTCATCTTATGTGTTTTACTGGAAAAAGTTTTTTGATGAAGAACCATTAAAATATCCACCAACATTTGATGGTCGTATAGTACTTTATCCGAGTGATGAGAACCTAATAGATTATATGAAGTGGAGGCAAGCAGATGTGCACATAAATAACTTGTACAATACTACATTTTGGACATTGGTTTTAAAAGGAAACCTGAGTCCATCACAAGTGAGTTAATTCAACTATGTATATAAAAAAAAACTTTTTTAGCATATTACTTAATATTATACACACCACCACTTGGTGGGTAAATATAATTATATTAATAAATGAATGAAAAATGTATGAGGCATCTGCACCTAAAGTTTATGTACATCTTATTCTTAATTCTAAAAATTCTGTTTCAGGCTGAAAAACGTTTATGTGGGACAGTATCTGCTGATAAAAATGAAATTTTATTTAAAGAATTCTTAATAAATTACAACAATGAACCGGAAATATTCAAAAGAGGGACATTATTGATCAGGAAAAGCATTTTCCACAGTAATTTAGATAAGCACAGTAATGTGATAGTAGACACACATGATGACATGCTCAAAGAGAAGTTCTGGAAGAAGCACTCAAGCTTATTACTAGATAAGTCTAAAGAAATCATGATGTATGAAGGACCAATAACTGATATTATTGCTGAACAAACTAACTGCATTAAAGAATAATAGTTTAATTGATGTTTTAGTTACTATAGTTTTTGTTTACCATAAACCTTTTGACTCAAAATGACGAAAGCACATGCATAATAAGGGCCGAAACACACCGGAATGGCAGCGACGCGCGAGCACTTTTAGTGTGAAATAATTTTAAACTTTAACTACATTCTTAAAATACATTGCTTGAAAAGGTCGCGAGGCTGCCAGCGGCGGTAGACGCGCGGGGTCTGGAGATCGCGCGAGGCCACTGCCGTTTAATCTGTGATTTCGGTGTGTCTCGGCCCTAATTTACAGGGTGAATTTTTCAACTGGGCGTAGATGGCTATATTCGAAACTATGAGGAATATCGAAAAACGTTGAATAGGAGTCTCGAGGCCGATTTTGTCGAAAACTAAAACTGAATCATTGGATTTTAGAAAAATCAATAGGATCTGGCCTGGAATCGCACCCGCTGATTTTGGAAAAAATATCACAGCCTGTATTATTACGCCAATGGAGATACGGGAGTTAGTGCTTCACTAGAAAAACAATACCAAATCGGTGACCTTGAAACGAATGAAAGGCACACAGCTTTGAGATCTGTTTCTTTCAGTGTGCACCGCAGTATCCGCACTCATCGCGCCTCGCAACGTCTTGGTCTATCTGCACCGCAGTACCCGCAGTCCCCGCAGTCGCCGGCCGCCGCACGCATCGCCAGTGTTGCCAACATAGTGGATGTTCCACTAAAATTTTTGTTTTTGACTCCTCTTTTATACACCACATATTGCTTTTAGTGGCTGGGGCTTTTTTCTAGTGGTTTAGTAGAATTTACTTACAGTTGCTAAAATGCTATACTTAGACAAAGCTATTGAAACATGTTATTTTTACTTCATTTAATGGTCAGGAGGACTTTTATTGATAAATACGCTGTAGTTTAAGGTGATTGCTTCGATGTAGCCCGCGAAATTCAAATTTTTTTACGTTTTTTGCAATTTGCAGGCCAGTGGCATGTTGTAACTTTATAAATATTTGTGTTGCGCAAATAACAAGTATAATTTTAAATATAAAAATTGTCAAAAAATTCGCTCCATCAGCTCTCACATAGAAAAGGTGCATCGTAGTTAGATTTCGGAGATTTAACATGATGCACCTTTTCTATGTGAGAGCTGATGGAGCGAGTTTTTTGATATTTTTTATATTTAAAATTATACTTGTTATTTGCGCAACACAAATATTTATAAAGTTACAACATGTCACTGGCCTGCAAATTGCAAAAAACGTAAAAAAATTTGAATTTCGCGGGCTGGTTGGAGCATCCCCCTTAAGAATGGAAGAAAAATACTGCAAAGATGACGAAATTCAAATAAAAGTTACAAAACAAATCGGGACCAAACCAAACAAATTGTTCCGCGTCGGGGATGCGAATAACGTCATCAACACCGTGCTAGCCGCAGCGTCCGCTGCGTGCGGACCGACGTTGGTGCCGTCATCAGCTGCGGATGGGGAGTTCGGTCGTCTCAGGGTCTGCGGCTACTGCGATGCGGCTAGGTGTCTGAGGTTTCATAGAACTTCATACAAATGGTGAACGCACATTTTTAGCCGCACCGCAGTCTCCGCAGTCTGTTCTCTTACCCAATTCTTTGAATTTGCGATGCGGTGTGCGAGGGATCATAGAACTTCATACAAAGAATTCGGTAAGAGAACAGACTGCGGTGCGTTTAAATGTGCGTTCACCAAAAGAATTCGTAATGCGGAGACTGCGGTGCGGCTTGATCTGCGTTTACCTTTATGGTGAACGCACAATCATATCATAGCATCAGTAGAAACGGTCACATAGTTACGTCGCTTAGCTTCTACCCCGGCCAGTGCCGGATTAAGCCGGTGCGGGGCCCGTAGCAAATGTAACCATGGGGCCCTAAAATTACATTGCCTTTTTTGTTGCGGTAAATTCACGGTATCCTTCAATAGCTCTTTACGTTCCGGGGTCACGGTAATGAGAAAAGTCTCGCGACCCCCGCAGGCTTTGGCCCTCTAGAGGCCCCCCTCAAAATGATGACGGGTCCCCACCCGTCATCATTTTGACCCCTGGTGGTCGGTGGTGGATGGTCGGACAGCGAGTCGCCCATTATTCGCCGTCCACGTGCCCGCGCCTACGGTGGCCGGAGATCGTCTGCGCCCGTCCGTCACTGCAGCTGGGGTGAAGCGAGGATGCTGTCCTCTCCCTCATGCGGCCCGCCTCCTACTTCGCGAGCATGACTGCTTCGCAGGAGGGTGCTGCTTCCTACTCCGCCTCGCCCCGAAGCATGCATGGCCTCGGCCAATGACGGGTGCGAGAGATCTCCACCTATCGCCGCGGTGCTTATCAAGCGGGGCAGTCCTGCACTGTATGCTCCACCGTGTACTCTGGGCGATCCTCGCAGTGGTGACACCCAGGCGGTTCCTCCCCCTTATCAGACACAGGCACTTCCCTGAACTTCATGCGGTAGGTAAGGACGCCGTGAAGCCTATCCAATCACTCCTCAAAAAGGGGTCTTACCGCCGCGATTGTGGCGTGCCCAGTCCACACGCCAATCATAGACGCGATGGAGGGCATTCGCCTCCAGATCCCAGGGCAGAAATCCGGCAGGGAGGTTGGCCGATTCGCTGGCGATCGTGCGATATCCCGGATCATTCGGATAGCCATGACCCCCTGGCATGCGACCAGCAGCTTTAGTGGTCGCGTCCGGATGCTAATCAGCACCTACAAGGGGGCCCCGTACCGCACGACGCCGGCGTATAGCCTCCTTGAATGAGGCGTTTGGCCCACTGAGATTGGGCAGGAGTGCATGAGGGCGGCCGCTGGAGGCTTTGAGGCTCAATGTGGATTGCATTGCTTCAATGTAGCCATGTTATGATTTATACAGAACGTACCTGTATTAAGGTCTTGAAGACGACTGTAACGAGCCGTTAGTAGTGTCAGTGTGGCCAATCGCTCACTCTAACCCCGGCCACTCACATGCGTGCAAAGGTTCGTACATTGTACGAATCTTTGCGCGCATGTGGAGGGCCGTCAGACATACATTCGCGAACTTTGCATATTTGCAAATGGGTTCGTATACTCTATAATCAAATTAAAACTAATAACTTTAAACTAAGGACCAAAATTTAACGCTGTATGAATAGGTACTTATACTGATCAGTATTTCCTCACACAAAATATAAAAACGACACAACCATTTGCTTCGCAATCGTGTGCGCAACTGGTCACACGAATGTGTAGGAGCCTACGCGAAGGTTCGCGCACATAAAACCGACACAGCATGGAAAAGCACGAATGCCACGAAAACTTCGCGAAGTCATTCGCAAATGTCCTCCTACACATGCGGGTTCGCGTATTCGCACGAATGTGAGTGGCCGGGGTAAGAATAGCCAAGGCGTATTACATAATTTTGTGATATTTTGGGCGTATTGTGTTTTTTGGGCACAGGCGCGGGGCCCCCCAAGGCGCGGGGCCCGTAGCATTTGCTGCCTCCTGCTATATGGCTAATCCGGCACTGACCCCGGCCACTCACATTCGTGCGAATACGCGAACCCGCATGTGTAGGAGGACATTCGCGAAATTTTCGTGGCATTCGTGCTTTTCCAAGCTGTGTCGGTTTTATGTGCGCGAACCTTCGCGTAATCTCCTACACATTCGTGTGACCAGTTGCGCACACGATTGCGAAGCAAATGGTTGTGTCGTTGTTATATTTTGTGTGAGGAAATACTGATCAGTATAAGTACCTATTCATACACCGTTAAATTTTGGTCCTTAGTTTAAAGTTATTAGTTTTAATTTGATTATAGAGTATGCGAACCCATTTGCAAATATGCAAAGTTCGCGAATGTATGTCTGACGGCCCTCCACATGCGCAAAGATTCGTACAATGTACGAATCTTCGCGCGCATGTGAGTGGCCGGGGTTATACTCTCGCTGCATATCACATCTCTGGTGGAAAGGCACCCTAACGGTTCATGAGATACAGCCTGGTGACAGACGGACAAATAGACAGAATCGGTCAGCGGAGTCTTAGATAAGGTCCTGTTTTACCCTTTGCATGGGTATGAAATGAAACCCTAAAAATGACGAAAAACATACTTGGATTATTATGAATACTTTAATTGTATAACATTAAATAGGTCTCCAACGATTATAAATAGCCATACATTTTCAAATTAATAATTACGATTTTAAAATAAATAACAGAACAATAGGTAGGTACATACTGTGCTATAATCAAGGATATATTTTTTTAAAGCCGAAATTGCTGCATAATTAATTAAACTCAGCAACAGTAAAATGCTATTCTTTTTTTACTTTACTATAAGTAACAAATATTCACGTGTTACTATTTTCTTCATACTTCAATAAAGGAAAACCAAATTATTTAATATTTCTCTAACTCATTACAAAACGACGAAGTCGTGCGTGTAAGCAACTTTACTTCAGTCGGAATAGCGTTGAAAATAGAATACCAGACTTGATAGTTATATATAAGATAATCTACAAATAAACCTTGTACGACGGACAATGTATAAATGGGTAGCAAATGAATTAACAAAACACGATGTCCATATCAACCAGATGAACATCCAGTAGATATTATAAATGTTACAAGAAGAATAATACCTACATAAAATATTAGTATAATGCTGTTGTAGTATATTTATAGTATAATACAGAATTCTATGTGATATACCATTTACCCAAAGTTGTTTAAAACTCTAAACCATTTAATAAATAATTATATAAAAGACTTATGTAGTGCAAGTTTTTTTACAATATTCTATTGTATTGTTAGTGTTTGGAATCATTTAATGTTTTTTCTTAGTTGAGTAGCAATTCTAGCAGCTTAAGTTCTGGTGTGAAGTCTATGTTAATGCTACAATCTAAGAACTCACACTAGGTTTTCATAACACCTTACTTCATGAACAAAAGAAGAGATATTTTACATCAATAACCTTGCATTACCAACAGATTTTTTTATAGATAGATAGTAATTGCCAAAAAGGGGTTAAGAGAGATATAAATCTGTCTGTGATATATACAGTTAAAGGCCAAACTAGATTTAACATTCAAATATACTTATTTGTTTAGTAAAATACAGAAATTTCTTAGTAGGTCTATGCTATTACTTACACTATCTTAACAATGGTTCCCAACCTATCTTTGCCACTGACACAACACCAGACCACCTACATTACCTCTGATGGGTTAGGTTTTCTTTTGATATTTCATACAGATTTTGTAGCAGTGTGGGAAATCATGTGTGAATGCAAGCGAAACAGGGTCGAAAATTTTTTTTACTGCTATTATTTATGCATAAAAATTATAACTTGTATAGAGTAGGCAGAGTGGGCTCTATTCATGATTTTATTTAAAGCATGGGTATGATGAGTGTCTTTAATTAAATAAGTTATTTATTTACACTGGGAGGGTTCCCAGTGTAAATAAATAAAATGTGTCTTAAAATAAGATACAGTTGTTCAAAAACATTCAATAAGTTTAATCTTGTAATAGAGTACCACTGGCGACACAGACCATAGGTTGGGATCCAATGATCTACATTATAACAGTAGGTATTTTGTTTATATAGGTACATTTGACTGACCTGATCAAAAATAACAAATAGGGATGTACAAAGCAAAAAAGTATTTTCTAGGGAATTCTTAAAGTTCAGAATGCTAGATACTGTTTAGAAAATCGGAATGTAGTTGTCAATTTTGGCCCGGTGCTTCTGAGCCACACATTCACTTATCCATACGATGTTGCGGCATTCTTGTTCTTTTAGCTTCAGGTATGAATAGAATACACCAAAGTGGAATTGTTGTAAGAATGCATGGACATTGAGGCTGACCTGAAATAAAAAGCCAAATTAAAATATCAGGGCACATGCAGAAAGAATTATGATAAAATTAAAACTTGTAAGCAAATATAGGAAACAACAATTAATAAGATCTATGCAGTGTTCCTGCATGAATCATACTGTCCACAGAATAATAATGGAAGAGGCCATTAATAACCTTCAGTTGCAAGCCAATTGAAGGGTGATGACTGTGATGAGGCACAAGCAGTTATTTTTTTTTCTCACATACACAAACACCCAGACCTGGAACAACTACTTGTAGATCATACAAATATTTGTTCTGTGCGGGGATCGAGCCTGTGACATGTTGTGCAGCAGTCGATTATTTTAACCAGTGCACCAATTGTGCCATATTTTAAAACCTTAAGGCCTGAATTCCTCTTACACTAATATTCAGCTATGGTGACACTATTACTGAGTGATAAACCCAAAAATGAAGACTATAAAAAATTTTGGATGGGTATGTTACTGAGAAATACATAGTAACACACAGTATTCCCAGGTCAACTACTGTTCAATCATTATTTATTTAAAATATAATGAAAAACATTTTAAAAATTTATGCCAAAATAAACAGCCCAAGAAACGAGTTCCTGAAAGGAATTGCAAGAGGCTCTTGCCCAGCAATGGGACAGTACAGGATAAAGCAAAAAGAGCCTAAATAATAACCCAGTCCCATAAATTACCTCATGTTCAAAGAACTTGTCTTCCAAAGTCTTATCACCAGGGTTGAAGCCAGCACCTTCAAACAATGCTTGGTACTCTGCATAATACTCAGCTACAGCCTTAACCTGCTCGTAATCATCTGCTCTGGCTAGAGCAGCCAATCCATCAGGATTCAGTTTACCACAGCGTGGGTACAGCTTAGCACGGTCATCCTTTGACAACTCGGTCCCAAAGGAGTTGATTGTTATGATGATGGCACGGCGATCCGCCTCAAACTGTTACAATTAATTAAGTTAAACAAAACAATGACATTATTAAATAATAAACAGTACTGATAAGGTGCACAACTTACTGCCAAAATCTCACACATAACATCCGCAGTAGTACCACCAGCCTGCTTGCAGAAATCATAGAAGGCTTCCAGATATGCCTTGTACAGAGTGTTACGTATAATCTCAATGTTCATCTCATCCAAATCCTGCTCACTGATGCAGTCAACAAAGAATGGAGCCAGAGGGGTGTCAACAAGGACTGCATTGTACAGTTCTGCAGGAGTAGCAGCAACATGGATAGCTTCCATTTGCTCAAAAGAACCCAAGGGGTGACATTTCGGAATGAGCTCAGAAATGGGTCTCTGGTGCAGAGTACCAGTAATCAGCAGAATGATGTTGTCAATCATGTAACTGTACGTAATGAAATCCAAAAAGGTAGACAAGGGCTCCACTGAGTGATTCCGCATATGCATGAATTCAATCACAAGTTTGTCACGTAGCCTATCATCGATGGTAGAGACAGCAAGTGGGCTGGGCTCGTTAGACAAGAAATTGCCATAGTCTGTCCCTTGCAGATGAAGCTTCAAATCTGTAAACATTGATTAATGTATCGAATCATCAAGTGATTATAGCATCGTAAGTTAAGGTAAAATTGAACAATACGTCTTCAATATAAAAACGCAAGTCGTTACAATTATGGGAAATCGATTAGTATTGCCTGCTTACCTTCGAGTGTCTCGCACTGCACCAAGTTCAGGTAATCTGCCTGCTTTAGGATACCACACTTGAAACCACGGCACAGTCCTTCCAAATACCCGGAATCGATGTTGAAGATGCAACCCTTCATTTTGCTCGTAAAGTAATTCACTGAAACAGTTTAACTTTGCGCTGTTATCGGAACTCCAGGCAATGCAAACCCAGAGGCAGAAGAAGGAAGGAAATCAATTGAAGTGGGTGATCAATGATCATATGATGCGACCATAGACAAGACAGTTTTATTTTTGATCTCATCCATAGACAACAATAAATAAATCAATGCCATGGATATCGAAATATTAGGGATCGAGAGCCTGTAACATTAAAACCATGCCTTATTTTTTTAAGAAAGAGAGGCACATAGCTGGGGATTGTTCTCCTTCTTAATGCCGGATCCACACGCTGGCAGTGTTTGCTAAACAGAAGGAGACGGTGCTATACTAAGAAACGAGATAGAATTATTTGCGTCTTGCTTATTTGCCCCTTCTGTTTGGCAAACACGGCAAGCGTGTGGATCGAGCGGACCTGTAAAAAAAAGCATTAACTAAGAACCAAGTGAAGCACCAAAATGGCGTCTGCTTTACTTGTGTGGGTTTCTAAAGGGTTGCCAGATTTTAAACAATATTTTAATAAGATCTCCCCTCGAACTTAGTTTTAATCATGGACCTAAGAGAGTAGATTGCAAAGTAATATTTTTTACTGGGGAAGGGATTCTACAGTAGAATCCTGAGCGTAGCGCTCTTATAAAGAGGATTAAAAACTCATTAGTGCCCGCTAAAGCTTCCTATCAAAAGTGCGCGGCAAAGTTATACTTATAAAGAGGATTAAAAACTCATTACTGCCCGCTAAAAGTTCCCTATAGAAAACACCAGTTTTGGGCGCACTTATCCAAGGGGATAAAGCAGTGTCTTCTGTCGCGGGTGACGATTTAAATCGCGACACGCTGGCAGCGTGTTTGCTAAACGAGGGATTTAACACGCGTCCTGAGTGTAGCGAGGGATTTAAGTTCACCCAAGACTGACAGCTTTAGACTGAGGAAAATACTCTACTTTTCGGTTAACATAATACTAATATGAGATAAGCATTATACTTTAAATTTAACGAGATAGACTTATTTGCGTAAATTAAAACAAACTAATTTGCGTGTATTATATAAAAGTTGTATAATGCTTTACATACAAACTCTTTTTTTAGGTCGGTACACTATCGGTGTATTCGATTCAAATCGAGGATGAATGAAATTCAGTACAACTTTCTTTCCCTGTTTTTAACAGATTAATAATGACTATTGTTTTTTTACGCATGCATCATTTGCCGTGGGGAAATTTGTAAAAATGGCAATAACCCTCCCAATTTTAAAATAATTTGAACCTTGTAGTGCAACACTGGTTGATTTCGAGATGTTGACGTAGAGAAATAAGCTTCAAAATGACATGTTTAACTATGAAAAGTGATCCCCTGGCTTTTTAAATTGAACGGTTTAGACAACTTTTTGCAACACATGACGGCATACTTTGATTTTTATTAGACAAATTAGCACCGTATGAAACCGCGAGTGTCGCGAAGCGTAATGGCCGACGGCTGACTTACTATGCTGGCTTGTATGGACAAGCGCACTGACTTACTATGGGTGCCAATTGTTCAAAGATTTTAAAATGGCAACCCTTTGATGTTGTCGTTTGTAGGGTGAGTACATACTATTGCTCGTGACTGTACCCGTTCAAAGATTTTACGTCTGAAGCAAGGGGTTACGTACGGACTCGGCCTACTAGTATCACAAAGCAGCGCACTATGGGAAAGCCACATACAAGGCTGTCTCAAAACCTTTTCACGTGAAAGTCGTTGTTATAGAGTAAAACTAATTAATTAATTTAATCTTATAACTACGCTTTATTTTCTATATTTTTTAATTATTGTTTGCTAATATTAATGTATGTATAAGACATCAAAGCTAACTGATGTTCAATGATGTGATTTTGGCACAATACATAACTACAATTCAACGCCACATTACTCGAAAGTTTTTGATGTAAAAGTATAAGTATTATACATTTTTAAAATGCTTAAAATCTCTTAACGTTTCTTTAATAATATTATGTATAATTAATAAATTAATTAACCAATATTTTTTTAGATGGTATAATTTTCAGGTTACTTTTTTTTTAACGAGACTTTTACCAGTTGCCGCTGTTTGCCGATGTCAAGATATTTGATGTAGGGATGAGCGTTGAATCAACGAACGAGTTGCATCAACGTTAACTGTATATGAATCAACTAGTTGAATTCGTCAACGACGTTTATGAGTTTTTAACTCGTTTATCTCGTTGAATTAACGAGAACGCAAACGCAACGAGCTGAGCAATTTACAAGACTTAGACATTATTTTCAACGTTGAGTTTTTTGATTCGTTATTTTTAACGTCTTTGATTGCGAGCGGTTGAAAGAGTTGATTTTCACCTCATCCCAATATATTAACATATCCCAATACATAAACAAACGTTTTCTAATACTTAAATTGAATCAAATTGTTTCTAAAATCGTTGCACACACATCGTTGGATAAAAACCGTTTAATCACCGGTTTACGTTGCAAGTTGACAATTAAATTCGTCAACGAGATGAACACGTTAATTCGTTCAACTCGTTGACGAATTTAACTAGTTGATTAACTAGTTGACAAACGTGAATCAACGTTAACGTTTAACGGAAAAACCATCCCATCAATATTGACGGAAGACCCATCGCTAATTTGTTGTATTACGATCTTGATACATTAGTTTACACAAGGAGATAAGATGCGCATACTTGCGCCTTTTCTGACAAGGTGTCAAAACATATCGCGAGATATTTTTTTTAAGTACTTTTTAAGTACTTCTCACATAATCATCTGTTATTTAAGGTCAAATTGATAAGATGGTCATTACAGTGATGAGTATTATTAATAGTTATTTGTGGTTTTGATATAGTTTTGACCACCTTGTTTGATAAAATATGGTCACTTTATCTATTAGGGTCAAATTAAAAATAGGTTGGTTATGGAAAGAGTGCAAATATTAGTAACAAAAACTATTATTTTTTCTATTTAACGTTATACTTTCACGTTTATGTGTGCAAAATTACAGATAATTTCGTTTTGAAATAACTGAGATACGGAGTTTTGAGACGAAACATACGCGATTTTCCCATAGTGCAGCGTGATGTCGATACCGGTTATGTTGACGCGCTCCAGCTTCAGAGACGTTTTATCTCGTAGCACTTGCAGTTCAGCATCGTCGGTCTGTGACTGGGCTAAGGCAGCGTAGTCTTTCTGCAAAGAGATGCTCTCGACACGCGACATGGCGTCTGCAACGACGCAACTGTCTACGCCGCTGACATGTTGGATGTCGGCGGTGAACTGCGAGATAAAAGAAAGCTGGTTTAGCTGTGAAGGTGGAAGTTTTTCATGTAAATAATATTATCCCAAAATACTGTATTATGGACACACTATTAGAAAGAAACGGATTCCCAAGCTGTGTGCCTTTCATTCGTTTCAAGGTCACCGATTTGGGATCGTTTTTCTAGTAAGAAGCCCTAACTCCCATATCTCCATTGTCTTAGGTTGTTTGTGGACTTTGTGGTTTTCATTTACGTGTGCCACGGTGCCATGCCACCAAAAAAAAACAAAAACATTCACGTGTCAGTGTCAGACGTCAGTGTCAGTGCGTCAGCTGTCAGACTTTCAGATCTATTATTTTGCAAATAATTATTTTATTTTATTTAATAAGCTTAAACAAGCATAATGGACTCTGCTTATAATAATCCTATAAGACAGAGAATAAATAAAATTTTCGACAGTCATATCCTTTCAGACAATACTGATGCATTACATTCTGTGTCTGGTTTTTGTTCATCAAATTCTGCATACACAAGAAGAATAATTGTAAACGAAATTGAAAAAAAGGATATGCTGGTTAACAAAGCTGTTTTAGTAGAATATAGTAAAGTGAAAGATAAGCTGCAGGTGCTGCTCGATTCTCTATCGTCTTTAAATGTGGCAGTCCAAGATATGTCAAACAGATTATCTGATTCGAAAACTAAAACCCACCATCTTATAACTCAAACAACTAAACTCAAAGATGAAAGAAAAAAAACAGAAAAGAAGCAGACTTGGGTAAGCGCTTTCGTGCAAGGATTTCAACTATCTCCAGAGCAAAATGAGTACCTTTACAACGTGTCGGTCAAAACACCACTAACCCATGACTTCTTTGGGACATTAGCACAAATAGAAAAGTTGTATAGTAATTGTAAGACGCTTATAAAGTGTTGGCATCAGACTTGTGCATTTGATATCATGGAGACAGTTGGCCTGCAACAAGAAGTTGCCATAGAAAAACTGTATCACTGGACTATTGGAGCCTGCCTCAGTACTGATTCTCCAAATAATGCACTGGTTCCTACTGCTTTGGCTAAATTTCAGAACAGACAAGTTCTATTTTCAAATATTATTGATGAGTATAGCTCAGCTCGCAAAGCCACTATTGTACAACTCTTTATCGATGCATTAACAAAAGGGACTGAGGGGTCTAAACCAATAGAGTTTTACGCCAATGATGCTAAACGGTATATTGGAGATATTTTAACATGGGTGTATCAAGTGATACCAGTAGAAAAAGAAAATCTTTCTACCTTATTTAAATTTTGTGATATGCCTGAAAAGAAGCAACTGATTATTGATGCTCTGACAAATATCATGGAAGCTATTTGTCCTCTGCTAAAAGTTAGAGCAGAACTCATCTTGAAACCTGATAAAGATCCCCTTGTTTTGTGGTCTATAACTAATTTAATAATCTATTACAAAGATGTCATACAGGCTGTGATATCAAATGGTCATCTAATAAATACATTTGAGGAGCTGTTGAAGAAAAGTGAAGAAGTTTTCCTTATTACATTAGATAGCAAAATACAGAAGGAACTAAGCCATGGGGTCAAAGCTCCACCAGTGGATTTAAACCCTTCAATTGTAGTGACTGACTTGGTCAGTTTCCTTCGTGATTTGTTGGCCATAATGAATGCTTCACACAATATTAATGTTGCTGATAGAAAAATGATAATAACACATATCTTAGATCCTTTATTACATGCCATAAATGAAACTGCATGCCATTTGAGCTCTTCTGACATGTCGGTTTACATGTTAAACTGTATTTATCATATTCAGTGTACATTGTCCCTTTACACAGTAATGGATGAGTATAATGAAAGATTGCAAGCTCAGTCTGAAGCCCAAATTGATACTTTGACCTCTGAACAGGCTAGCTTCCTTGTTGCCAATTTAAATTTGGGGCCCATTTATACCATCCTTCAAGAAAAAATAAGTGGTCCCTTATCAGCTATACCTGGAATGGACACATCAACATTGAAGACATTTCTAAACAAGTTTGATATGTTCTTAGTATCCCCAGATGTATACATGTTACCACAGCTCAATCTCCTTTTGAGTCATACTCATAAGTCATTAGTAAAAAAACGAGCATTTGAAGTAATATTTGCAATATATGCACAACTGTATCAAGCAGTCCATGATCCCATAAATGGCTATGCTGATCCACATACTATTGTTCGCCGAAAACCAGAAGAGGTTAACAAATTACTGGGATGAATATCAGATGAATATAAAGCACCTGTGTAAGTTTCATGACCACCTATGGTAAAATAATACATATTATCATCTATAAATTTTGATTTTTATTTACATAAACTATTTCCTTGCTCACTGGCTTCAAAATAAGCTTATTGGTTTTTTTTTTTTGAATGTCGTAAAATCATCAAATGTGTCCTTACTTAAATCCATGGTGTCCTTCAATATAGGTACGCTACGAGGTCATGGCAGCTTGTTAGTCCCGCGACCCTGGCAGGCTTTGGCGTGGAACACGAAAACCCTCGACCCGGTTCATGATCTGACAGCGAGTCTCATGACTCGCTGTCCGTATGCCCAATAGATAAAATGATGGCAGACATATTTTGCATCTTGGTAGGTACATCATCTTGTACATAGTTAGTTACCTCCAAAGACATTAAACTATATTGGTTACCTCATTATTACCTCTCCAGTCACACGCTACTTCACTCTATCACTGGCTACTCTCTCCATCCAGCTGTTCAATGTCGGATCAACCTCATAAAAAATTATCTGTCTGTAATGGATAATCTCTGAAATAGAGTCAAAATCGGCCCAGCCATCAAAATCCGTTAATAGGCCGTCAATATCCGAATTCTGTCCGTGATTTTTTATCACGGGTTCGGATTCGGATTGGACGTAGTGCGTAAACGCCCTTACGCACTACGTCGATCCCACAGACTAAAGGTGAACGCACATTGAGCCGCACGCAGTCTCCGCAGTACCCGCACTCATCGCATTTTGTTAATGGCCTCGCACACTTAGCCGCACCGCAGTCTCCGCATCCGCACGCATTTTGTAGTGTTGCCAACTTAGTGGATTTTTCACTAATTAAAATTGTTGGTTTTGACTCCTCTTTTAGCGTAATATTGCTTTTAGTGGCTGGGGCTTTTTTCTAGTTGTTTAGTAGAATTTACTTACAGTTATTAAAATGCTAACTTAAACAAAGCTATTGAAACGTTACGAATTCTTCATTTAATTGTCAGGAGAACTTTTATTGATACATAAGCTGTAGTTTTTTTGAAGAAAAATACTGCAAAGATTATGAAATTCCAATAAAAGTTACAGACGACGAGGCAGACAAAAATGCGGATGACGTCATCCGCACCGCGCTAGCCGCAGCGTCCGCTGCGTGCGGGCCGACGTTGGTGACGTCATCAGCTGCGGCTGGGGAATTCGGTCGTCTCAAATGCGTGCGGCGACTGCGGAGACTGCGGTGCGGCTCAGTGTGCGAGGTTTCATAGAATTTCATACAAAGAATTCGAAATGCGGGGACTGCGGAGACTGCGGTGCGCCTCAATGTGCGTTCACCATAAGTAGAGAGTATACACTGTCGATCCGAACCCGTGAAAAAAAAACACGGACAGAATTCGGATATTGCTTACGCACTACTCCGGAGCACAAACTACTTAAGCGTTATATTCACGATCCAGCACGGCTGTACGTCAGCTCAAGGTCGCGTTGCTGGACGTAGCAAAAGCGCTATATTCACGATCCAGCACGGCTGTACGTCAGCTCAAGGTCGCGTTGCTGGACGTAGCAAAAACACCGTGAATAGGCTTGACGTACGTCAAGCTTGACGTAGCAACGCGACCTTGAGCTGACGTACAGCCGTGCTGGATCGTGAATATAGCGCTTTTGTTACGTCTAGCAACGCGACCTTGAGCTGACGTACAGCCGTGCTGGATCGTGAATATAGCGCTTTACTACGCTCCGGAGTACTCCGATTTCTAACAACCAGCCCCCCAGCCCGCCCCGCCCGCTGCCACTCTGCTCGAATTCAACTCGGACGCAGTGCACGAGCGTTCATATAAATAATAGTTCATACAAATACTAATTATGGCTACTTCGGTCCGTCATTTTTTATCCGAAACGGAGATCGGATCTAGTGCGTAAACCGTAAACTGCCATAGAAATAGTTCTACGGCTACGACGGGCTGTATTTTGATCGGACGTACGTAGTGCGTCAAGGTCAAGCCGCGCGCCGTCAAGCAAGAGTCAAGTCTCTCCGCCTAGGTCGCTAGGTACTCGGATATCCGGGGCAGAGGATTTTTTCTTTTTGTGCGAAGTATACTGTTTGTTATTCTATACTTATGAAAGGGATCAATCCAGATTCCCAAAAATAACCCTGAGGAGTGTTTAAAAACAATTTCTGTTTCTAACCGGGCCCAAAGACCCAGAATCCAAGCTAGAAAAAAAATCTAACCTATAAATTATGAAGATGTCAAAATAACCAAAACTTGGAATCCTTCTAATGTGATACTGATAAGTGATTTTCGAGATTTGGATAGTTTTTAATAATCGTAAGGGATGAAAAACTTCTGAAATGGGTTCCCGACAAGTAATAGAGAAATCTCTCTCTATGTTGAGGTCCTTACCAAGGATATCTCTGGGTAATATTCGTGACAACCCTAACTGTAGGAAACCTGTGAGTACTTTGCATATTTGTTGAAAATAAAAGATAAAATCCTGTTGTAACACAGGAATATATTTTATTTTTTGACTTGCAGGCGAAACGGGGCCGCGGCCAACATGGTGGTGACAAGCACGGCGCTGGTAATAAAGGTTCAGGACAACGGCAGAATTTTATGAGGCTAGGCTATGAAACTGGAAATAATCCATTTTATTTGCGAATACCTCAAGAACATTACTACAGAGGCCATCAGTAAGTCGTGATTTTTTTCACAACAGTTAAATCTTTCAGTCCCACTGTGATTCATAAATGACATGGCCGGAATTTGTATAGAGCGATGCCCTGACAAAAAATATTAATGTACATTGACAAACAGTACCTCATATTAAAGCTTACAGGTATTTATTTGTAGTAGTTAAGTTTCATACAGAGAACAGGCGAGAGTACTGTAAACAGGATTTTAAAAAAGTGCCTTTTTGATTAGCAATTTCCGATTGCTATTCAAAATGTTCAGGCACTTTTAGGCGGAATTTGGTATTTTCATAGATAGAGGCCGTTTCTTCACTAGGCGCGTATTAGATTTGTCTCTTCATACAGACTGGTCAATCGTGTGGCTAATCTGTGCAATTTAAGCTATTAATTTAGTTGACAACGTTGGGAACGCGGTAGGTTTCCACTGGAGTACACACGACTAATATCGTGGTACTTACCACTGCAAAACCGCCCTGCGATAATCGAGCTTAGTCGTGGGTCATATTCGTGTACTCCAGTGGAAACGTAGACCCAAGTCGACAACGTTGAGCTATGTAACCGCCTATTCGAGCAAGCCACGCGTGTATCAATGACGTCAATTCGTGCGTAGCTTCTCCGTGGGTTGCACTGGACACAACCACATACATTTTCTTACAAAGCGTAGCTTTCTTACACGTGCGTAGCCTCTCCGTGCACTGCGGTAAGGCCGCGTCTTAATGTCAGTTAACTATTTTTGTTAGACTCTCTTTAAAAGTTTCACATCGCCAAAACACACGCAGAAACAGACAATAAAACACTAAAATGATATTTGTATTTTTATTAATTAATTAGATAATTGAGTGCTTTCAGCGGTAGTGGTGGTAGTGGTGGATCCGATGGCAGGGGAGTAGCAGCTGTTAGAATTCATGCAAATAGTTCGGCATCTTGTTTAAGTTATTTAATCATTATCAATTAGCTCGTATCCAGCAGGGATGAATTACTTGCAGATTTGAACATGGACATTTTATAAATGGAAGATATACTTAATACAGGTAGTGTAATAAACGTGGTTAATTATACTTGGTCATAATTAGGGTGCAATCTCAGATACCAGCACACGCTTGATTGTGAGATTTCATGAAAAAATATTTTTTTATGTACTGATTTCTATAAGTGTATCAAAATGCAGAATATGAATAATTATTATAATTACTATTTAGGTACGTACCTCTCCTAAGGATAACCATTCAGACAATGTATTTTGTAGCTATTAAAGCTGTTACAACATTCTAGCGTCGCATTCGATAAGTGACCACAATACAATTCAGACATGGTGACCGTCACAATCGAAATCGTACGTATATACAAGTCCATTTTACACAGCACAATACTATTAACTTTGGAAGCGTAAACAAACGTTGATAAATGATAGCGTGGAGGCGAGTTAAAACATCTAAAATCCAACACAGTAACGATCACAGTAAAACGTGTAATGATCAACGCAAGATTTTACAGTTTTGACGGTTAAGTTCAACTGACGCAGAAACGTCAAAATAGTCTAAGACATTTGGATACGCACTTTTAAAAATATTTCGATTTATAAAGTGGTACGTTAGTCGCGTCAAGACGCGCGCCTTTCGAAAAGTGGTAAATTATCCTAATGATAAAATCATTTACGTACAATTCTAACAGTCGTTTTATAGGTATTTTAATATGACCATCAAGCATAGTTTACATAGGTACACTGATTGTCTTATGCGTGTATCCAAACGTAGATGCAATTGTCTCTTCCTAGCAATGAATCAAAAGGGAAATCACCCTTAAAACATTTAATTTTTAGGAATTTTCCTCGCCTGTTTTAGAGAATCGTAATTGTTGCGACTATTTTTTATTTATTTTAGAAGATTTTTTCATTTAATTGTTATTAATGTACAGTTTAAAATTTGGATTGAGTTTTGAGGGCAGAATCCGGCCATGTCATTTTAGTTTTGCTTCACAAGTTAATTTGTGACAATAAAGTTTACATACTCAGTACCTAGCAATTGGTTATTACACTCAAACATGATGAAGGAATCAATTACTACTTGTCTTAAGCTTATAAATAGTTAAAAATGTTAAATTGGTGTAAGTAGTATCATTTTAAGGTTAAACCGTTAACTTTCAAGACCAAATTCATTCAAATCATGCCATTATTCAAGGACCTTTCTTGGATCAACTCCTAATAAATGATTCCATATTTGGCTCTGACTTACGATTTGTATGCATTTTTTTGTGTAATTCATTTCATCACCACTGCTTTCAAAACTTTGAAAGAAAACATTGTGAGGGAACCATCAGCAGTGGGAACATTATAGACTAATGATGATAATGACTTAAGTGTTTTTCAAACAACTATTATTATCTACAAATGTTCTTTTCAGCTTAAGAAGAGAATATCCACCACTATCCTTACACCAGCTGCAGATGATCATTGATAAAGACTGTGTGGACATAAACCAACCTATAGATATTGCTAGCATTATTAAGTCAGGCGTTTACAATTTCTTCCCTGACCAAAAGCAGTTTGGTATTCACCTCACTGATGAAGGAGCAGATATCTTTGCAGCCAAGATAAACATTGAAGTACAGTGGGCTAGTGAACAAGTTATTGCTGCCATTGAGAGAAATGGTGGAGTTATTACAACTGCTTACTATGACCCACATAGCCTTTTATTACTCAAGAACCCTAAAAAGTTTTTCGAATCTGGACAAGCTATTCCGAGGAGGATGATTCCACCGCCTGATGCAATTGAATATTATACCAGTGCTAAAACTCGTGGATATTTGGCAAATCCTGAAGAAATATCCAAGGAAAGGCTTAAACTATCTCAGAAGTATGGGTATACTTTACCTGAAATAGAAAAAGAAGCCAATTACCAAATGTTATGCGAAAGAAAAGATCCCAGGCAGATATTTTATGGATTAGAACCTGGATGGGTGGTAAATTTGAAAGATGAATGTATTCTTAAACCTAAAGATCAAGAATTACTGCAGTTTTACAACTCATAGTTGACATTAATATACTAAGAACAAAGATGGCTAATAAAAAATAATTAGGTAATTAGATCTAATAATTATTTTTATTTCATAATCACCACTGTATTTATATTTTGTGATAGCTGTAAATGTCCCATAGCGTGATAAAGGTCTCCTGTCTATTGAACCAGCCAGTGCACAGCTCACCACCAGTTTGTAACAACCTCAGGAGTGCACTTCACACCCTCACAGCACAGCCCCACAGGTACCCATAGTGAAAAGACTTAACTAATCATTTTATTGTAAAAGCAACACCCATGAAGCAGCCTGTATACAAAAAGGCAGTAAGTGTAGTGATACTGATTAGTACCTAACTAGTTTTAAAAACCAGTCTTAGAAGTTAAAGACTTAGGGTACTCCTCCCACATCTATCGACGCGGAAGCGGCTTTTTCCGTCGCCCTTTCTCTTTCTGTCGCTTAGAACTGCCATTTGCTAGACCGAGACAGAAAGCATAATGCGATAGCACGCATCGCAATCCTCAAGGCGGCCGCGTGCTATCGCATTGTCTCGGTGTAGCAAATGGCATAGAGTTGAAGGGATGAATAATAAACAGGACATAAATTATGTATATCAAATTATGAATTTAATCAGCTTTCTAACAAGTTTAAAAAACCTCATATTTTTAAACTTTCGTTTTTAGTTAGGTAGTTTACTTAGGTAGTTACCGTCTCCCAACATAGGTACTATGCTGGGTGACACAACCTTCCGTGTCGCTACTTGCTTGCGTTTGGGCGCTCCTTGTGGGGCTCCACATCGCTGTCAATGTGGTGAAGAAGTCGACTGCCTCGGGCACCATGGCCTTTCCTGTAGCAGGAGTGCAGGTCGGTTGGCACGACACGCTATCTTATACGACATAATCCGTCGTGCTCTTGTCACCGCCGGGGTGCCATCGACACCCTTGCGCCATCCCATCTTCCTAGTTCAGCGTGTTGTACTGGCGCTGCTGCTGCAGGTGCTGAAAACTCCAAGCGGCGCAAATACATTGGCTTAGCTAGTAGCTATGTGTTTGAGCCGTTTGGGGTTGAAACTCTAGGGCCATGGGGCCCGCCACGTTTTTAAGGATATCGCCAGGCGTTTAGTCGACTCTTCAGGTGACCAAAGGCCTGGCTTATTCCTAGGCCTACGAATCAGCATTGCCATACAACGTGGCAATGCTGCCAGCGTTCTGGGCACCGTTCCCGTTGACAGCGATGTGGATGAATTCTTTGACGCCCTTTGAATATTTCTTTTATTATTTGTACATGTTACTAGTTAGTTTTTAGGGTTCCGTAGTCAACAAGGAACCCTTACGGCTTTATTACAAAACGTGGTTTAACTTAGACCAAGCTTTAAATCAAAAATGAATTTTTGAATTTCGAACTTTATTTCTACTGTCGTAAAGTTATTAATACAAAAACCGAGTTTAGATCCCGGTCTAAGATGTCAATGTGCATTTTAGAATTTTATAGCAGTTGGAATAAAGTTCGAAATTCAAAAAATGATTTTGGATTTAAAGCTTGGTCTAAGTTAAACCACGTTTTGTAATAAAGCCGTTATAGTTTCGCCATGTCCGTCCGTCTGTCCGCAGTTTAGCTCAGAGACGCACAGTACTAGAGAGCTGTAATTTGGTGTAAATATACGGATTTGTTGTGCCGAAAAAGTGGTAAAATAAAATCTCATAAAATATATTTTTTTAGGGTACCTCCAGTACTTACACGTAAAGTAAGGATTTTTTTTTTCTCACGTACCCCTTAGTGTGGGGTATCATTAAATAGGCCTTTAAAAAATAATGATAGTTTCCATTAACAATTTTTTGATAAAAAAAAATCGTTTGTGAAATATTAAGCTTTAAAGTGCTAAATTTTGCTCGATTCGAGTGTCCCCCCCCTCTACCAGCTAAACGGTTATGTTTGGGGGTGTGAAAAAATTCACAATAGTAGTATACAGGGTGAATTTTTCAAGTGGGCGTGGATGGCTATTTTCGAAACTATGAGGAATATCGAAAAACGTTGAAAGGAGTCTCGAAGCCGATTTTGACAAAAATTGCATCATTGGATTTTAGAAAAATCAATCATCCTCCAAAAAAAATCATCCAGCCAGGAATCGAACCCGCTGATTTTGGAAAAAAAAACGCACCCTGTATTATTACACCATTCGATAGTGTTGCTGGTAAGGATCAAATTATGGGAAGTAATCATATACGGGAAACTTAAGGGAATAGCAGATTTTTATGAAATTGCTATTTTTCCATGTTACTTTACTTCTACTGAGCCATAATTTATTCGAAGTTAATAATTTTTTTTATCCATGTTTCACTGGATTTGACGTCTCAACAACCCCACTGTACTTAGCAATACGAAATTATGGAGTTGAACTAAAAATAACATTATTATTTTAAAGAAGAAATGGTAATTGATGTTTCAAATACCCATATTGCCTTGATGATTGATTAGTTTTTTTTTGTAATTAAACGTTTTCCTTAAGTTTGCCGTACATGATTACTTCCCAGAACTTGATCCTTATTAGCAACACTATCGAATGGTGTAATAATACAAGATGCGATTTTTTTTCCAAAATCAGCGGGTTCGATTCCTGGCCAGGATAATAGACTTTTCTAAAATCCAATGATGCAGTTTTAGTTATAGTCAAAATCGGCCTCGAGACTCCTTTCAACGTTTTTCGATATTCCTCATAGTTTCGAAAATAGCCATCCACGCCCACTTGAAAAATTCACCCTGTATATAACGAAGTTTAGAAGAAAATTATCATGACTAAGTAGGCTTTACAACTTTACGAGTTATAGTCGACCAACTTATAAAATGTACTTGGATATCATATTTTCTTAAACAAAATGTATCGGAGACAACTGCAAATGTAAGTTTGTAAATTTTATTTTTACAGCTTTTTTATGTATGTTTTTTTGGGGATAGGTATTTATCGTCAACTATTTTTAACTAAATTCAAAAAACGGAGGAGATTCCAAATTCGTCGTAATCTTTTTTCTTATGTATTTTCCCCGATTTCTCAGACTCCTGGACCGATATTGAAAATTCTTCTTTTTAAAATTAAATTCAGCGAATCAGTTTAGTTAGTTCGCATAAGTATTTGGATGGGCAACTACGGAACCCTACACTGTGCGTGGCCGGTTTTTTTAATTTTGGGAGCACTTACAAAAATTTCAGCTTCAACGAGACATTTTTACGTACCACGGTGAGGGAGCGTAAAAATAGTAAAAAAGGTATATCAAGTGAATATTCTTTTTTTAATATTTACTTTCTCATACACAATACATTTGTTAGGCAAGGTAGTTATTACCAAGACAGTGCTTATTTATTTTATGATAAAAAATATGATAAAAATGATTCTCAAATTATCTAGTTGGTGTATTTAAGTAAATTACTTCGATGGAATTCTTATAATCAAACAGTTTAGCTTATAGAAAGTGTGAAAAACTAAAATTCACAGATAAACACCATTTATTTAATATCTGTAGTGGTCTGGCTTGTATGGTCCTTCAATTGGGACTCCAATATATTTTGCTTGTTTTGGAGTTAGCTTAGTTAGTTTCACACCAAGGTGGTCAAGATGCAAAGCAGCTACTTCTTCATCTAGTTTCTTAGGTAATGTATGTACTCCAACAGGGTATACATTGTGTCTCGTCCAAAGTTCAATTTGGGCTAGCACTTGGTTAGTGAAAGAGTTGGACATAACAAAGGACGAATGCCCTGTGGCACATCCTAAATTAACTAGACGTCCAGCAGCCAACACTATGATATGATTGCCATTGTCAAGCTCATAGCGGTCTACTTGTGCCTTAATGTTTACTTTTTTAGCGTTGTTTTCCAACCAGGCAACATCAACTTCGCAGTCAAAGTGACCAATGTTGCAAACAATTGCATCATCTTTCATTTTCAGGAAGTGTTCCTTGCAAATGATATCAAGGCAGCCAGTAGTGGTCACGAAGATCTGCCCCACTTCCGCAGCTTCATCCATAGTTGTTACCTGGAATCCTTCCATTGCTGCTTGGAGAGCATTAATGGGATCGATTTCAGTGACAATAACTCTGCCTCCGAATCCCTTAAAAGCTTGTGCGCAGCCTTTTCCGACATCGCCATAGCCCGCAACCACGCAGACTTTACCAGCGACCATTATATCTGTGGCCCTTTTAATTCCATCAAGTAGTGATTCCCTGCATCCATACAAATTATCGAATTTACTCTTGGTCACTGCATCATTTACATTGATAGCTGGAACCTTTAATAAGCCTTCACGGAACATTTTATACAAATTGTGTACGCCTGTTGTTGTTTCTTCAGAAATACCCTTAATACCTTCTAAATATTGTGGGAACTTCTTATGAACCAAGTTTGTTAAGTCGCCGCCATCGTCCAAGATCATATTCAGGGGCTGAAATAATAAAAGGTCAAAGATAAGCGGGTTAACTAAAAATTCGGTTCGCTTACTTAGCATGGTCCCCGTATAGTAAGACCGTAATACCGTTAATCTAACAAAGCCTTTTTATACAGAGTCAAAAATATATTCACTTAAATTACCATAAGTAGCGGAGGGAATATAAGTGAGTTACGTATGTTAACTTAACTTGAGTTTCAATGTTACATTTGAATAAATTCTAATTTAGGTAGCTACACACGGCTACACATCAAGCTATACAAAACCAGTACAACCTGATCGTTGTATATGCGGAATGATCATACAAAGCGAGACCACGATAAACTGGTTTTGTATAGCTTGATGTGTAGCCGTGTGTACACTGGTACAGTTCCAGTCGTTACTTTTACTCAGCAGCTCGAAAATCTGGCAACCAGTCTTACTAAGGGGTCAGATAAGCCGTTTAGCTGCATCCGATTCTACTAGAAGCTGACCCCAACATAGTTGGGAAGGCTAGGCAGATCATGATGATGTAGGTATAGTTTATACAGTTTGGATTTTTTGCTGAACGAGAAACCGTGCTTCAGAAAAAGCTTCCTCTTGTAAGAACTAAGAAGTATATTACTGTATGTTATTATTTAATAACAACAAATGTTGAGGAAAAAAGGTAAACAACATTATCCTCAATGTAAGATGTTAGCTCGGGAAAACCCGACTTTTATTATTACCTTTCCGTCCTGGAATACCAATGTCTGTTCAATGCACCAAACATATTCCTCTTCAGTTTCTCCTTTCCATGCATAGATAGGTATGCCAACAGCAACTAATGCGGCAGCAGCTTCATCTTGAGTACTGTAGATGTTACTACTGGACCATTGGACCTGTGGAACAAACATGTTTTTAGTTAAGAAGATTTTTATTCTTTTATATTTAATTATTTAAAAATAAAATGATTTAAAATTTTTATTAAAAACAATTACTTTTTATTAATTAATTTTTTTTCTTTTATTTCTTTAACAGGAATAATTTTTAGAACTTTTTTTTTTTATGTATGACGCACATCTATAATAATCTATTCTAATATTAAAAAAACCGGCCAAGTGCGTATCGGGCCACGCACAGTGTAGGGTTCCGTATGTTGCCCATCAAAATATTTATGCGAACTAACTAAACTGATTCGCTGAATTTAATTTTAAAAAGAAGAATTTTCAAAATCGGTCCAGGAGTCTTTGAGAAATCGGGGAAAATACATAAGAAAAAAGATTACAACGAATTTAGAACCTCCTCCTTTTTTTGAATTTAGTCAAAAAGTAGTTGACGATAAAAACAAAATTGCCTACCTATTACCTAAAAACATACCTATAAAAGCTGTAAAAATAAAGTTGACAAACTTACATTTGCAGTTGTCTCCGATACATTTTGTTTAAGAAAACATGGATATAAGTACATTTTATAAGTTGGTCGACTATTACTTGTAAAGTTGTAAAGCCTACTTAGTCATGATAATTTTCTTTTAAACTTCGTTATATATACTACTATTGTGAATTTTTTCACACCCCCAAACATAACCGTTTAGCTGGTAGAGGGGGGGGACACTCGAATCGAGCAAAATTTAGCACTTTAAAGCTTAATATTTCACAAAAGAATTTTTTTATCAAAAAATTGTTAATGGAAACTATCATTATTTTTTAAAGGCCTATTTAATGATACCCCACACTAAGGGGTACGCGAGAAAAAAAAAATCCTCACTTTACGTGTAAGTACTGGAGGTACCCTAAAAAAAATATTTTACGAGATTTTATTTTACCACTTTTTTGGCACAACAAATCCGTATATTTACACTAAATTACAGCTCTCTAGTACTGTCCGTCTCTGAGCTAAACTGCGGACAGACGGACGGACGGACGGACATGGCGAAACTATAAGGGTTCCTTGTTGACTACGGAACCCTAAAAAGCAGAAGAGTTTGTTTGTTTGGTTGAACGCGCTAATCTCAGAACTACTAGGTAGTAGGTAGTTGGAATTGTTTTTTTTTTTGTGTTGGATAGTCTGTTTATCGAGGAAGGCTTTACATCACGCTATCACTAAAAGGAGCGGAACATCAAAGAGAAATGTTTCGAAATCGGGAAGATGTATTCCTTCCCTTTTAGAGCTTCCGTTGCGTGTGCTGCGCAAACGGTTCGGGTTATGCAAAAATTATGTACCTTCTACGGAATTATTCCTGATAAAAAGTTCTAAAATAAAGTCCGCGAGAGCATATATCTATCTTGTCACTATAACCTTTTTTAAGGAAATCATTTTTTTTTGTTTTATAGTACCTAAACCCATAATACATTATTTGCGAACGAAGGTATTTTCATTAACATGATATTAATCCTTATATCCAAATAAGTACGTTAATCATCACAAGCATTTAATTTTAAACAAAATTGCGCTTGACATAACAACAGATTCACAATTTCGTCACAAGTTACAATGTTTACCACCCAACGAAGTGGGCACGGGTCAGCTAGTAATAATAAAGAAGCTTCAATAACGCGCTTATTTCTCTATTATCTCAGGAACGACTGGTTCGAATAGAAAAACATTTTTTTGTTGGATAGTCCATATAGGTACAGAGGAATGCTATAGGCTATATAACATCACGCCGCAACTAACAGGAGCCGAGCAGCGGGATGCATCGTCGTCGCCACTTCTAGACAAAATTGTGATAGCTCGGCAAGTATGCATGATATCTTATACATAATTATTTTCAGCAGTCATGTCAAAGATGCGGCCCGCGGGCCGAATCCGGAGTTCAGGTACCCGGATTCTCGAGCTCAAAATAATTACCCTCTTTCATACTTTTGGTATGATTTGTAACAACTGTAGGTATCACACACACCTTTATTTATATAATATATAACTAAATAAATAAAGGTGTTAAAATAATTCAGTACCTTTTATTTAGTTTTTTTAATTTGAACCTGGCCCGCCTACACATTCTTAATCTAATATATGGCCCTCTGCAAAATTGTGTTTGTCACCTCTGATTTACAGCATTTAGGAATAATGTACAGACAGAAAAAGATATTAAAATCGGATCTGATGATCCGGAGATTTCCCCCCTACAGACAACAAATCTTTTACCTTTCTATAATATTAGTATAGGTAGAAGAACTAAACTATACTTCGCTCTACAGATCTCAAACTAAACTGGAACTCGTAGTAGCCTAGGGCACATGCCCACTATGTACCTACTTAACTGAATAGGCTAGGGCCTACTTAACTGAATAGGCTAGGGCCTATTCAGTTATGTAGGTACTGCATCAAATGAAGTATTGTTGCAAAGTAACAATATAAATATCATAGGTACATCTAGGTCATTTCCTAATCTATTGTATTGAAAAAAAAAAAACATTATTACAGTAGCTAGTCTTGGCAATTGAATACAAAACATGAATTGCAAAAATGATTTCATAATAGAGCATTACACATTTAAAAACAGATCAAGGGTTATAGATAAAGAGGTCAAGAAATGATGATAAATATCAGCTCAATTCTTACATGTGTTCACAGAAACAAGATAACAAAATATTATTTTATCTTTTGTCACATTTCAATACCCATACGAAATAACAAACACAATGTTACTAATATGTTGTTATGTATACCGTTATTTAAATAATTCTTCTTTTAACTGGATAAATTGTATTCCTTTTGCGAGTTGCGGTGAGACTGTTTCTAAACGAGAAGTCATCTTGCCTTACCTTAGATAGTCAACTTTACATAATATTCATAATAATATTATTTTGATTATTGATGCATCTTTTATTTCTATTGTAAATAATTACTGTGAGATCTTCAATAATCATTGACTTATGTTTTAAAACTAGGAATTTCTTTTTAAGACTAAAAGTTACCAAAATAATTAAAAAAGAGAATTCGATATCTTTCCTGTAATTTCTCGTTTCAGCGATTTATAATAAATTATTTCTAAGAACAAGAACAATAAATGGTTCCCAAACCTGCCTCTTGTGTGTCTAGAGGAAAGGGAAAAAGGGTCTAAGTCAAAGCCAAAGTCAACGCCTGAGATGATGATATTGGAGAGAGCCTCGCTCGTTTTCTAGGTCCCCCCACCTAGGGCAGAGCGGGAGGCACTGTCAGACTCGTACTGACTAAAATCCACGGTGTCCTTCAACAGCCCTTTACGTTCCAGGGTCGCGTAATTTGGTAAATCCGGTAAGGGCTGGGTAGGGGGGGCCCGTCATCATGGTGACGCACTTTGAGGCGCGCGTGTAACACAACGCGCCGTCGACCCGGGCATGGTCTATGGTCGGACAAGGAGTCGCCCATTACTCGCCACCCGCATGCCCGCGCCTGCGTTGGCCGGAGATCGTCTGCCAACGTCCGGCGCCGTAGGCGTCACCCACTGCGGCTGGGATGGATTAAGGACGCTGTCCTCTCTTACTCGGCCCGCCTCCTCCTTCACGAGCATGACTGCTTCGCGCTTCGCAGAAGAAGGAGGACCAATGGCTTAACGGGCTTTCCAAGAATACGGGGGTATTACACTCCCGGCAGCTACCTACTTAAGTTTCTTTTAGAAAAACCTAATAGTACTTTTTGCTCGAATTGAACCCAGGACCCCACGCTCAGCAGCGCGCGTGACCACACGCACGACCAACAGGGCAATCTCGAATATAAAAGCTAACTGACGGTTGCCCATGTTTTTATAGGTTCCGTTTAGTAGGTCGAGATATAATTAGAATCTGAATGTATGATACCATTCCCCATACCTACATTTTATTATTTGATCGTTTAGCGCTCTTTCACAGTCGTCTACGCTCCGATTGATTTACGCTCTACTAACATTTCAAAGCAAATCTAATCGTAAGATAATATTAAGAGGCATATCTTATTTCCTCAAACTTACAACTTGGTAGATAGCAAGTATAGGTATTAGCAAGGCTGTTCAACCTATTTTGAAGATGGGCCAACATTTTGTTTTCTTATGAACTGAGGTACAATTTTGTTTGAAATTGACTTTTCAAACAAAATTGTACCTCACCTCACCTCTAAAATATATTTTGTAAACAAAGAAGTATTTGCTTTTCAGGCTGACTGTTCAGTTATGAATCAAAACAGTAAAGGAGGTGTTAATTTTTTCCCTACATTTAAGGCCCAGCCGTGTACCTCAAGGACAAAAATACGAAATTACAGGAAAAAAATCGTAGATTTTGAAAAAAAATATGTTGTACTTATTTGGGCATTTGTACCATAAGAAATTGTCGATCCAAAATGTTAAAACTTGCAACCCAAGAATTGATTTTCAATCTAGCAATGTACATACGTCTCCGACATGATGCGTTTCGTTACTTCATTTATAAACGTGTGAAAACCCAAAAATGTACTTAATAGAATTTATTTATGTATTTCAAATAAGTTATAATTACTAGTACACATATTTTGTGAATAATCATGGGAACAATAATTTAAAAAAAAATGCATTTATTTCACATTTCGTATTATTTTTTGCGTTTGGTTATCTGCCGGCCAAAAGCCAGGGTTCCCGACCTAGTTCGATAGTTTTTTTCTATTGTTGTTGATATTCATTACTGTCAAAAAGCTGTCAAATAATGAAACATCGATGTCATATTTTGACGTGATTTTGACAGATGAAACAGATTGACAGCCGTAAACGCTGTCATAAACGTTTCTTTGAACGCAGTTCCGTTGCGAAGTAGTGTTTTTTCATATACTTTTATTTCTTTTTCTATCTAGTATTGAAGGATTTTAAATACTGCTAAAAATACTAATTATTGGAAGGGATTTTAATAATAATTTGTACCTCGGTACATGGTTGGGCCGAAAAAATAACACCTCCTTTAGAGATGTATAAAAATTGTGTGTTTTCTGTTATTTGTCTGGAATAAATTGAGAATGGATTTAAAAAAAATCTTTGGTCTGGTGTATTCTGAAACTAATACTCTCAAAAGTCTATTGTTTGATCAGCACTAGTCATGGGCCAATCCAAATAAGATGGCGAACCACACAAAGGGCCTGGGGTTGAGTAGCCCTGGTATATAGAACTATAGATAAATCACATTGACATTTCATGTATTCAGACAAGTTTATCATTGATTAGATTCTGACATAATTGACATCAGGATTTAGAGACATTTCTTGTAATGTGTTATCTCTGAGTATGATATATAGCTTGTAACCAGAAAGATAAGACTAATCTATACTATACTAAAATTATAAATGTTGAAATGACTCTGTCTGTATGTTATCATAACTCCCTCAATTTATAAATTAGCTTTCCGTTTTTTATTTATTTAGAGCCAACTGTTTCATCTTAACTTAAATAAAATATTAGTTAAAATACTATCAAGTTTTCTCTGAAGAAATATTAAAAATGTATAGCATTGAACTTCTGATCAATCAACTGGCTCATAGTGCAGACTCCAAGTCCAAGTCATTATTTATGAAACCTCGTAGAAAGTAAGGGCATTGAAGATCAGTAATATTGCAGAAAAGAACAGCACTTACTTCAGCACCAAGCTCTATTAGTGTCTCAATGAGAACTGCAGTTTGCACGGTCATGTGGAGACTGCCAGCAATTCTAGCTCCTTTCAGAATTTTAGCCGGGGCATACTTGCGGCGACAAGCCATCAGTCCTGGCATCTCCTTCTCTGCCAGCATGATCTCTTTGCGACCAAGCTCAGCTAACTTCTCATCAGCTGTAAAATAAAAGAATAAATATGTTGAAAATATTTGTTGATTCACTTTGGGCAAGTTGTTTGACCAGTCGTTAAACAAACCACATGAAATTTAAATCCCATACATTTTATAATCATTTGTTTAATGTAAATTAACTATTGATCAATCAATAGGCCCTAAAAATTACATCATTCATTATTATTTTCATCAAAAGAATAAAATTTAAATAAAAAAGTCATCAATATGACTTTTTATAAATTTAAACCTTATGTATAGACATGCAATTTGTCTAGTAGTAGACATTTCACATGAAAAATAGGTTTCAAATAAGTTTAACATAAGTATTAAATATTTTTTGCACCTTTTTTTTACTTAATACATTATTATGAATTGCAAATTATCAAATCTTTTATCAGATGTTTTACATAATATCTTTGCAAAAAAGCTTTATTATTATGCAATCATTACGGAATATACCTACTTAATTGATAGTTCTTTTTTTGGTAACAATGTACAACACATCTAAACATGATTTATAAGACACATTAATACAAATTAGTCATTGTAGTTTATTGATCTAAAAAACATCTGACTAGCACAAGCTTGCATTACTAAAATAAAATACCTTCACCAATGTATGTTCAGCACAATAGGAATAATTACTTTAAAAATGTATATACTGACCAACATTTTACTTGGTTTGATAAAACCACCTTTAATAATAATAATTGTGCTGAGTAAAATGATTTGCCTGACATTTTCCTTCAAGCTAAGTTTTCTCTAAAATATTTATTGTGCAAGTATTTTTTTTTTCAAAGAGAGAGGCTTCTTCAAACAATTTATTAATGAGATAAACGGCCATACTTCTAATAGGTGGTTTAATTTATCAATCATTATTACACAGATTTAGAAAGTATAGTCCTGAGCATTATTTTGCTACAAATTTTATTTTTACTACAATATGAAACATACTAAGTAGGTTCTATTCTAGGTACACGAACATACAGACCTACATGTTACCTATCTTATGAATGTTAACAATAAAGATAAGAAGTGTCATCAGGATAGCAATTATTGCTGATAATTTGATAAGAAACTTATTCATGAATTAGAGTAATTCAGCACACAAAAGCGCCGGTCTATCTCAAGTCGCATGGCTAAGATAACCTACAAAAATAATTTAAAAGGCTGTAACATATTTAGGTGTGAATAAATAAATACTATTATTATGCCTAAAATTATATTCGACATTCCTGTTAAAAAGGAAGTAAAAGAAATACTTACCGATTTTGTATGGTGGCTTCATGATGTTTTTTAATAATAACCCGCGAATACGCAACAACCGGTTTTCACTTGGTAGTTTTATATTTTTAGGTAATTTTATAAACCGGAATGTGAACAGGAGTTCTAACAAAATACTGATAACTTACAACTTAAATTATAATGCAAACGTCCTAACCTAACCACAGACAGATCAGTTTTAAAATAGATCTGCGAGCTGTGAGATTCTGCGACGGACCAAACTTGTCAAGTGACACTAATGACAGACTCTCAGCAGTGTGCTCAGCAGACATGAGATGAGCGTCGAGACAGATGTAAGGCCAGTTGCACAATGAGCCCCGAGTTTCCGCAATAAAACTGTCAGCCATTCACACGTAAGGTTAACGATGCGCTCAAAGCTACTATTACTCAATGAAAACAGTAAACACTGAAAACAGCGAGTAAAAAAGCTCTTTAACTCACTCTTTAGCGTTTGAATTTTAGAACACATCAATGTTTTTGACCTCTGCCTCAATGCTATGCAACCTGCTTTTGCGATTTTCGGCTTTGAGTGCTTGCCTTTACAAACACCCTGGAAAGTACCGACTTTGTAGCGCACCATTTTTTTACGGCACTGCACGCTTTCTTATTATTTTTCATGGATCTATCATGGTCAAAATGCCGTACAAAAACCGGCCAAGTGCGTATCGGGCCACGCACAGTGTAGGGTTCCGTAGTTGCCCATCAAAATACTTATGCGAACTCTCAGATCAAAGAAATAGGCAGATAGAGCGCTCAGAACACGCGAGTGGTTCCACCAAAGTTAATACAAAATCAAAATCGAATACAAAGTCGCGACCGTACCAAGCTACGCGTCGTACCAAGCTGCGCGTCGTTGTTGTTGTTTGCCAAAATATGCCGTCACGTGTCTTTAACCATTGTAAAAGTTGTTCTCAAAAACAAAGAAAACATTATGGAATGTAATTCGATTTGCTGACTAATTATCTGCCTATTTCTTTGATCTGAGTGCGAACTAACTAAACTGATTCGCTGAATGTAATTTTAAGCGCTATATTCACGATCCAGCACGGCTGTACGTCAGCTCAAGGTCGCGTTGCTGGACGTAGCAAAAGCGCTATATTCACGATCCAGCACGGCTGTACGTCAGCTCAAGGTCGCGTTGCTACGTCAAGCTTGACGTACGTCAAGCCGTTGGTCAAGCCTATTCACGGTTTTTTTGCTACGTCCAGCAACGCGACCTTGAGCTGACGTACAGCCGTGCTGGATCGTGAATATAATGCTTTAAGAGCCCATACTACCTCAAATGGCTTAGCAGAAACCTGTGATACGTCGAAAATACTACGGCATTAATTTTGAAATAAATATATGGTAAAGTTGAGGATTAATGTTAGGTCTTATGTTTGGCGAAAACATGATTCCATAAAATTTTCTCGATAGAAAAAAATCCCAAAGTTACCTCTAAAAACAATAAAACGCTGGCAATCAGACAATACTTAAAATTAGATCATGAAACTTTTTATACTAATTGAACTAACTATAAAGCAGGTCTTATGTTATTTACTTTTTTGAATTTCCTTTTTTTTCGCCGTAAAATAAATAGATTTGCGTCAAGGGCGGATCCAGCTTTTACATCAGGGGGGGGTCAATAGGTCGAAGACAGCTGTCACTGTAGCTAGCTATACTATTTTTTTATCGTGCTAAAATCATCAAATGAGTCCTCCCACTCAAAGCAGGGCGGGAGGGACTGTCGGACTCCTACTGACTAAAATCCACGGTGTCCTTCAATACCTCTTTATGTTCCGGGGTCACGGTAGTTCGTGAGTCCCGCGACCCCGGCAGACTGTGTGGCGCCTCAAAGAGTGTCAGCATAATGACGGGGGTCATAATGCTGGCACTCTTTGAGGCGCGCGTGGAATACAACGCGCCTCTACACACGGGGTATGGTCCATGGTCGGACAGCGAGTCGCCCAGTACCTACTCGCCGCCTGCATGCCCATACCTAAAGTGGCTTGAGACCGTCTGCCGACGTCCATGAGTCCATCGCCGTGGGCGTCTACAACTACGGCTGGGGTGGAGGGAGGACGCTATCCTCTCCCTCACGCAGCCCGTCTCCTCCTTCGCGAGCATGACTGCTTGGCAGAAGGAGGCGACCGCTTCACATTCCCTCTCGCCCTGAAGCATGGCCTTGACCAATGCCGGGCACGAGAGGTCTCCGCCGATCGGCGTCGTGAGGACACGGCGGTGCTCTGCCCAAGCGGGACAGTCCTACACCGTGTATTGCTTCACCGTGTCCTCCGGGAAACCGCTAAACGAATAAGATTTCATGGGGTCGATTGCATTGGTTCTCCATTGCAGCGAATTTAACCTGGTCGCGGACGGAGTCACCGGAAAAATTTAGCAATTATACTATTCGTAAACAATAGTTACTTGTTATGTAAGGCTGCAAAGTTGTTTTGTGGCGCGAGTAGGTATTTGAATTAAAAACTGAGCAAGCGAAGGCCTGTTCGCTCGCGGTTTAAAGTTGTGTGTTGCACTGGGCATTAAAGTTATTCTGCGTCTCGTACCTTTGAAAACTTCGCTACGCTCAGGATTCTATATTTGAAAATCTCGCAATTGCAGTGGCCACCTATGACCCAGCCTGTCGCCCAGGGGGGGGTCATGACCCCCATGACCCCCCCCTTGTATCCGCCACTGATTTGCGTGTAGACAGCTAAAAGAAAGAGCAAGCAATAGTGCGTGGTACGTGCAAGTGCGAGCGAGTAAAAGTATACTGAGGTACTATAGACCCTTATGAGCAAACGAGTCAACATTTTTTCCATAGAAACTTCGTTGGGGTTTTACTCCATTAATTGACAAAGTACATCCAAAATTAAACATGGTATCGTTTTGTCTCATTATTAATTTTGTCTGTAAGGAAGCAGAATTGTAAAATATGAAGCTATTAAAAAGTTACGAGCTTCTAAAGATTCGTTTTTTTGCTAATTTTAACACAACTTTAGGTGTAAATTAGAAGCTAAAGAAGCATCAAATTTCCAAAACGAAGTCCGTACCGACACAGCAAATTTATCGAAAAATTTAATAAATTTTATTTGAAATTAATTGGTGCAGTGGTTTTTTCAAAAACCCCAACAGCCAAAGGCTTTTTCGTATTTTTTACGCGCGCCTTTTACTCTGAATGATCGTGCATCTCACTGAATATGTTTTCCCCTGTTTTCTGCACCGGGGGATGACGCTCGCGCACACATGAACAATATGGCTCGATTTCCGGTGAAATATCATGGTTTTTGACCATGCCTGCCAGTGAGTTCGAGCTCGCGACTAGAGGCGCCTTAGAAAGAAGAATTTTCATAATCGGTCCAGGAGTCTTTGAGAAATCGGGGAAAATACATAAGAAAAAAGATTACGACGAATTTAGAACCTCCTCCTTTTTTTGAATTTAGTTAAAAATAGTTGACGATAAAAACCTACCTATCCCCAAAAAACATACCTATAATAGCTGTAAAAATAAAGTTGACAAACTTACATTTGCAGTTGTCTCCGATACATTTTGTTTAAGAAAATATGATATCTAAGTACATTTTATAAGTTGGTCGACTATTACTCGTAAAGTTGTAAAGTCTACTTAGTCATGATAATTTTCTTTTAAACTTCGTTATATAAACAACTATTGTGATTTTTTTCACATACCTACCCAAACATAGCCGTTTAGCTGGTAGAGGGGGGGGGGGACACTCGAATCGAGCAAAATTTAGCACTTTAAAGCTTAATATTTCACAAACGAATTTTTTTATCAAGAAAATGTTAATGGAAACTCCCAATATTTTTTAAAGACCTATTTAATGATACCCCACACTAAGGGGTACATGAGAAAAAAAAAATCCTCACTTTACGTGTAAGTAAAAAAAATATTTTACGAAATTTTATTTTACCACTTTTTCGGCACAACAAATTCGTATTACACCAAATTACACAATATTACAGCTCTCTAGTACTGTCCTGCGTCTCTGAGCTAAACTGTGGACAGACGGACGGACGGACATGGCGAAACTATAAGGGTTCCTTGTTGACTACGGAACCCTAAAAATGGGTAATTTTTTCCTTCACCTGGCATCCCTATACGCACGCACACATATTTAAGCAGCCGCCATTGTGATGCTTCACTTGTTTCTTAGTGAAGTTCCGTCCGCCTTTTTTTTTAGGTCCATGATCCAATGTGCTTAAATTATTTTACCTTTATTTTAAAAATAGTAATCCGTCACAAAAATATTGTAATTAAACTTAGTTCAAGGGAGATCTTAATTAAATATTGTTTAAAAATGGGTAATTTTTTCCTTCATCTGGCATCCCTATACACACGCACACATATTTACGCCGCCGCCATTGTGGTGCTTCAATCGTTTCTTAGTGAAGTTCCGTCCGCCTTTTATTTAGGTCCATGATGTTATCTATAAAAAGTGGATGATACTAGACACCGCGCTGTGACGCGTCGCTCAGGGGTAGCGGGGCGGGGCGGGGGGTAAACAGGATGCGCTCTGCCCGTTTCATGCGCCGGCAAGTGTATATACACAGACTAATAAGAGATACTACTATTATAAACGTTTAGCTTATTGACCACGCAGAACGGATAATTCTTATGAGAAAATGATTTAATATGATTGAAGTATCGATTTGTTTTCAAAAATGGGGTTAGGGATTGATACCTAATGCCTAGAAAAATTTTGTACGGAGCTAAAAAAGTCATCCTGTATAGTGATTTGGTCTTGTACACACTCTACCTGCACTTTTGAATGCATTCAGCTGGACTGCTTCACTGATAAGTAGAGAGGACAGCTTACAATAGTGACGCTATAATGCTGAATTTTAATTATTTTTTATACTCTTATAATATCATCCTTTGTACGTCACCTGGTGGTTTATATTATGATCCATCCGTTTTGGCCATGGGCTTGTAAGGGCGGCCGCATACATCGGTTTTTTTTCCGTTCGGAATTCGAAATGATGAATGAAATTGAACAACACACACAAATCATGCACACACATTTGTATGAATTCACTGTGTACGGATAGAAAACGAATTCGGAAATCGAATACGTAAAACGTGTGTATGCGGCCAGCCTAAAGACACACACACGTAAACGTACCGATCAATACTAGACTTTAGAGATGCGCAAAATGTGTCAGTAAAAAGAAAATGAATGAAGTATATCTTTTCACTTGATGAAGTAGTTCATTCATTCATTCAGTACTTCATTTCGTCCAATAAATCTGAACTAGTTCACTGGACTAGTTCACTGAACTACTTCACTGAACTACTTCACTGAAGTACTTCACTGAACTACTTCACTGAACTAGTTCACTGAAGTACTTCACTGAACTACTTCATTGAACTACTTCACTGAACTAGTTCACTGGACTAGTTCACTGAACTGGTGATTTAGTGAAGTGAAATCACTAGTTCACTGACTGAACTAGTGATTTAGAGAAATGATGTATTTCAATAAATCACTAGTTCAGTTATATACGTATGTCGATTTTCCTTCATACTTTAAACAGGCTTAGGACTGTCAACCTAGAAATATAGTTGTATTGGTGGTAATAGTCGTTTTGGTTTACTTACACTTTTGTTGTACGTCAAATAAGACTGTATTCCTTTCACTATAAAGTTCATATTACAGTGAAAAGACTAACTACTGATAACATAATATTTCCGTGGTCACGTGGTGGCGAGGCGCCGTATTCGCTCGTTACTTTATCAGCCGACGTTATCCGATCAGCCGACGAAGTAACACGAACATGTACAAGTGAGAGAGCGCCTTGGTTGAATGTGTGTGAGTAGAGTGGGCTTATCGTCAAATATCGTCCGTCCATAGCCCATTGTGTACTCAGCCAATAGCCATCAGCCATGCACGCGCGAAAAGAAACATCACAGACTACAGAGTGTAGATAAAAACACTGAATTACTAAGTGAACTAAAGCACAGAATATATAATAGTACCTAAAGGCACAGAAGGCTTACTCCCAAAAAGAAAACAAACAAATGTAAAATCTATGCACGAAAGAATAGAGTCCATTTTTACTTGCACCCGCATCACTCACCTACTTTTATAATAGCCTAAACTTCCCGTGCGCAAGCAAAAATGAACTGAATAGTGACGCGAGAGAGTTCATTTTAGTTTATCTGACGCCAACGACATCAAAAGGTTACTGTCGGTCAAGCTCAATAGGGTTGCGACTCGCGAGTTTGGGCACAGTTAGGTAGGAATACGTATTTTATGCATTGTTTAATTACATATATATTTATGTTAATTAATATTAACATAAATATATATCACTCCTCATTACCTCCTTAAGTCCCTCAAGGAATTTTGTTTTTATCATCAGCCTATATCTTTTTCTGTTTCGTCATCGATTACTTCATATTCATATCGATTGGTAGCACAGAATGTTAACAGTAGGTACCTACGGCACCTTACGTGAGGAATAATATATACACCGTGACTTTTTAGTCGTCTTACAACGGCAGCCCAGTTTATGTATCCAATGACTAAAACACGTTTATAATATGAAATTTATGTATTTAAGAGATTTCAAAATTTAAAAATAAAATTTTAATTCGTTATTATGACGCAGTCAGGTCGCAAGTCGGGTTTATAATAATTATTATCTTTTCTACGTATTATTTTTATATTTTTAAACATATTTTCATCTTAAGAACAATATTTAAAAATATTTGAAATGTTAGGCTTTATTACCTCATCCGTGTCATTCGCCACCCAAGTCGTGCGGTCATCAAGCGACCGGCCGGAGATCATCAAGCGACGTCCGTCGCAGTGGGCGTCTACCACTTGATTTTGTACGCTTGGCAAAAAACAGTAGAAAACCGGAAGTCGCCACTGTGCTCTCGCTCTCACTTTGAATGTTTTTTTCACTAATTACGTTAGTTTTATGGCACAATAATAAATCTAACAAACCTGCGGTCTTTGTTTACATCAAATATCAAAGATTTTAAAACACTGTCAGAAATAAAAAATTTAGTTCCGTTTCAACCCGTTCTGGCCAAGCTGTAATGATTTTTTTTTTTTCTCTTAATAAGTTAGTTTAGTGGCACAATAATAAATCTAACAAACCTGCGGTCTTTGTTTACATCAAATATCAAAAATTTTAAAACGTTGACAGAAACAAAAAGATTAGTTCCGTTTCAATCCGTTCTGGCCAAGCTGTAGTCATAACTTTAAAGATCGATTGTTATCGTTTACGGCAAAATAGGTAACTAGTCCTTATCATTTTCATTTCATTCATTTCATTGTCACAGGCCCCGTGTTGCGTGTCTTTGTAGGTAAGTAGGTAAAAAAGTCGCGAAGAGAATTACGATCGCTGACCTTGAATGCGTAGTGTAGCCATTTTCTGAGTTTGAACGTGTCTAAACAATAACGTAAACATCTTCCTACTTTCTACCGATCATAATTCGACCTACCCGTATTCAGCTTAGGTGAGTGAGTGAGAGTGATGTCAGGTTTGATAATCGTCTATTTTATTTATCTTGGTCGTCTTGTAGGCCACATTTGTAACCTACCTAATCATGCTTAACTGATCATGATTACTAGCCGGTACTTGAATGACATTAATAAGCACGCCACAAGCAGGTAGATAGTTTTTTGATCATTATTAAATATGTACTACATAGATAAATATTCACTTTTTTTCTTACCTTTCGAAATCACGCGGTAGTGTGTGAAACGTGAGGCTCCTATCACTGTCATTATTTAAACAACCAAACGTTATGCAGTATTTTTTTTCCTCATCATAGGTACTCGTATATATTTTTTTTAAACGCATGCGTAAATTCAACCAAACACCAAACTTAAATATTATTATAAGTAAGCACGTGCGTAGTGGGCGGCGCGCGGCAACCGACTAAATGTCCACTCCGAAGTGGTCCCCGCCAATGCTTGCAGTTTTATACCTACACTGCGGAGTGAGCCAGGCCTGACTAAAGACACATTTGATTGGCCAGTGAATGAATGAAAAGTTCATTTTGGGAAATGAACTAGTTCATTTAGTTCATTCGTTCGCGAACTACCCATGTCTACTAGACTTAGTATCGATCGATACGTTTACCCACATCATACTTACCTACTGCTTCGACAACCTGTTTTTGTATAGTAGCACTAAAACCGATGTTATTGTTGCTTTCCTCGGAGACCATAGAACTTTTTTATTGCAATCAAAATTCGTAACATGACATTCCATTTTCTATCTCTGTTAGAGTGGCGATTTTAAACCATCAGTACTCTTGTTTTAGGATAAAAGGTATCTTAAGTACAGATGTAGACGCTAGTTCACCAACCTAGGATAGGTTTCCGACAATTTTCCCAATCGAACATGAACCTTCTGCTATTATAATAAAGTTCAAAATCTATTGTACATGAACACACCTCAAACTGTCTTTTTTTATGAGATTTTCAAGCTTATCTCAATATGGGAAGGTTAGTGTTCGATTGGTAATATTTGACAGATTGGGGTAATAGGTTGACAACAGTCTCATCAGTTTGATGTGCCGGAGTTCTACACGTTCTTGCGGGAGGCTATCGCGTATCTCTGTTGACAGTTCAAATGATGATCACTTGCTATGGTGACCATCAAATAGCTGTTAAAAGGTGAATTTCGTACCTACTGGTCTTTGCATTCGCAATGAAGCTGATTAATGTTCTCGGAAAACAATTCTAACCCCCTTGAGGCACTCTTCAACTTTAAAAGCTAAAGGCGTGTCATAGTTTCAAGCCATCCAAAACACCTCTTTTAGGAGTGACTGGAAAGGCGTCACGGCGTCACGGCGTGACATGACGCAGGTCCTCACAGGACACGGAAGTTTCGGGAGGTACCCTGTGTCGGATAGGGAGAGAATGAACACCTGGGTGTCACCACTGCGAAGATCGCCCGGAGGACACAGTGAAGCATACGGTGCAGGACTACCCCGCTTGGGCAGAGCACCGCCGTGTCCTCGCGGCAGCGAGCGGAGACCTCTCGCACCCGGCATTGGTCGCGGCCATGCAGCTGGGCGAGACGGAGTGGGAAGCGGTCCACAGAGTACTTTTATTGTCGCCTCCTTCTGCGAAGCAGTTATGCTTGCGAAGGAAGCGGGCCGTGAGAGAGAGAGGACGACAGCGTCCTCCCTCCGCCCCAGCCGCAGTGGTAGACGCACACGGCACCGGACGTCGCAAGACGATCTCCGGCCACTGTAGGCGCGGGCGGCGATGCGGCGATTAATGGGTAACAACTCGTCGCCCGACCACCATGGACCATGCCCGGGTCGCATTGTGTTCTGCGCGCGCCTCAAAGAGTGTCAGCATGATGATGACGCCCCGGGGCCCAGTCGCGAGACTTATCAAATTACCGTGACCCTGGAACGTAAAGGGCTAATGAAGGACACCGTGGATTTTAGTCAGTACAAGTCTGACAGTCCCGCCTTGTCCTGGGTGGGCGGACTCACTTGATGATTTTACCATGCTAAAAAAAATGGCATCCAAGTTCAGTTGACAACTGCTGGGCAGGGACTATCAAGTTAACCAATAGCCATGTTGTACACGCATGTGTCGCCTCGAATAAAATATTAACCATTTCTGCACCACAATACAAGATTTCATTGAAAAGTACGCTGGGACATTTTTAGGGGCAGCATCTCAGCACTTTTATGCGCCCAGTGAGAGCTTCTTCTGGCCCACATGCCTGGGCACCGTTGGCTCACCCCCGGTGCTGTTGAAGACCAAACTCTTTTTGGAAGAGCGAGTGTAGGGAGCCAATTTGAACAATTTTGTACCACTTTCACCAATTTTGTTTTTTTTTTTAATTTTGATTTTATTTATGCTCTTGTGGCATACATTGTTGGATCAAAGGCCTGATTGATTGATCCTCATTGTCATCGAAACAAGATGATGTACCTACTCTCAAAATTATCAATTTTGACATAATTTGTTTATTGGTAGTGTGTGGTCCATAATAGCGGGTGAAATAGGCAATTAGTTTTTCTGCCATTCTACTCTGAGAGCTGTGTAAACATCATCGTTTACAGAAACATTAATATGCACAAATTGTTATCATCAAAAAAAAAATACAGTCGAATTGATAGCCTCCTCCTTTTTTGAAGTCGGTTAAAAAGTAGCTAGTAAATTTAAGTTTTGAGTTTTTATCATAATCTCATACTCAAATGAATTACTGTATTACATCCCGCTACGAACAGTAGGAGCCGAGCAGCTACTTGAACCGAGCAGAACATCTTGTCATAGCATATTTTTACATTTAACCAAATGTACAGGTTATCAAAATAAGAAACTAATTTAACTTCTAAATTGTTTAATCACCATAGAACAGTTTACAGGGTAGCAGAAAGTCATAGTCAAAGGAATGAAAATATACGCCGCCGCGCCGTAACAAAATAACTAAGTAATTGATTTTAGATTCGCGCAGGAAAAAGTGGGTGGTATTCATTGACTCGATGCCTATGATTCTAATTCAGAACCTTTCATGGCATGGCACTAGTCCTCACATATTCTCCTATCATACTTAAATATAAGTACATACGTAACTTGTACGACATTTGAAATATTATTGTATATCCAAACTGTTTATTTTCTTCTCCAAATATATATGGTTTTATGTAAAATAAGTAAATGGTAGTAATGAGACACTTTACGTAGGTAATAAATTCTTGCATAATTCGCGCAAACATCATTCCTATCAGTGATGCTCACAGACTAGCAGACACTCAACACGTCAATCCAAATGAAATAAAGGGTCTTTATAAATGTTAGCACACCAAGTAACTTGAAGAGATTGGCATAAAACATATTCTATAAATATAAGAGTTAACGAAACGAATTGATTAAAATATTAGTCACGACTTCACGAGTAATAAAACTGGACGTAGTTGATAACAAGGAGTTTAGGTAGTTCTCGTCACGTCAAAGGCACTGATAGTCAGCATAAACAAAAGTTTCATCGACCAAGTATAGGAAACAAATATTTAAATACATGACAAGTAATTTCACGTATCGCAGTTGATATTTTTATCTATTATTAAACATTAAGCAGTTATTGCGATACATGAACTTTTTATTTGAGCTATTCGACATGGAGCAAGGCCTCGTAGTTTTTTTTTTAATTTATGACTTGATAAATGACGAATTAGTTGCCGCAATGTGTGGCAAAAACATATTAAATAAAATATTAACTTTGAATTCAGAGATTAAAATAATTAAAACTGTATTTTGGAATATTAACAAAACACGGATAGTTAAATAAGTTCTTCGAAATAAATATATACACCCCATTTGGAGTTATGTTTAACGAAATGTATTAGTTTGAAAGCTATTTCTTCAATAGCTCATGTTTTAGCCAAAAGTCTGCTTGGTCTCTCGTCTTTTCAATTTACTCTTATGGTATTACTACTTTGCCATTTCGGAATATCTTAAGGGAAAAAAACGCTTTAATTACATATGTACAATAGTGTGATATTGAGATCAGAAGGCAAAGGCATTCTTAATTCATCACAAAAGAAGATTTGACCAAAGATTTCGATTATTTTATTTGAGTTGTGTAAGTAACTCAGTAGACAGTAGTATTGATAAACTAGTGCAACATTTTCATTTGCTAAGCTCTTGTTGTTAGACAATTGTAGTTACTCATCAATATAGTTAAACTGATTCCAATTAAGCTTTTTCTTAATTAATAAAAGTACTTACATAATAATGTTTTATTTTGGTGAATAGCATTCGATTTCTGCTAGGATTATGTATTTATTTATATTATGATTTTTACATGCTGTTGTAAAATTTCAGTAAAAGATCGTCAATGCTTTTATCCAGAATTGTGATGAATCAAAAATAATCGTCGCCAATATGGCGTCCTTCAGTCTCGAGTAACGCCGACGGAATCTTAAACATACATTAATATACCGAATTTTCATTATGATCGACAATGCCTAACTTTATAAAATATCCGAGATAATCATGCACGCATCAACACATGCATTCTTACCCATACATAAAATTCTTTCATACATCTTACAAAACATAATAATAATTTATAAAATTCATAATCCCTTGCACATGTGCATGCCTAAAGTAACATACATCAACTTTTATACATCTCTTTCAGACTATCACTTTATCTCACATAAGTAAAGATACCACAGCCACTGTCTGTATTTATAATACCAAATAGGAAAAATGCTTCAACTTTAAGATAATTATGGAAAGATAATGGTCAGGCATACATTAAACAGTTTCAATAATGCTACGCTAAGTGCATTGTTTGGGGCCAAAAATCACTAGGTGATTTCAAGAAAACGCCATAACCAAATAAGCACTTACATGCAAGAAAAAAACAGTATAAATTACTAATAAACATTCATCCACTTTTGTTTTTTTTGTATCAAATTTTATTCATTGGCTGTTTTGTTGTCATGGTATTGCGCTCTGTAAATTGAACACAGCAATGGTTTCAAATGTTAAAGTGCTACAATAATGGTAACATGTACTAAAGTAGACGAATATTCATATAATATACTGAAATAAAATATTTTATTTATAAAAAGAGGCCATAGTGTTAGCCACTGAGCACAAAATAACAACCATATGATTGTTATAAATAGTGTAAAACAATACAGGCCTTTAAACCAATGCACCTAACGACTTATTATTATTAATACGACATAATATGCCTGCCAGCACAGTTGAGTTTACCAGCAGTAAGTTTTCTGAAACTGCGTTGCATCGCTGTGGCAGTTAATTGTTTCAAATCTGAAATACAAAATAAAATATTTGTGAATATTGTTCCATTCATCTTGAGTTACTAGTCATTTAAAAAAAACAGCAAACATTTCGAAATAATAATTTAAAACCCTAATTCAAACATATTTTAAGCCTTGTTTAATACATACCAGCTAGTGAGCGGCGTTTGATGCTTGAGTTTGCGGATTTCCTTGGTGGCCCAGTTAGCAAGCGCCTTGGTGCGCGGAGTGCGCGAGCGTCGCGCAGCCTGTAGCAGGTCCAGCAGCGGCCGCGTCTCCAGCAGTGGCAGCACGCGTTGCCCGAATACCGTGCACAGGTCACCAGTCAGCCCAGCGATCACCGACATGTGCCCGTCCGTGCGCTCGGGCTCGCAAGCCACTTGCATCATAAACGTTACGATGGCGGGTACGTGCGGCTCCACTAGCGCCACATCCGAACGCACCTGCATATGACATACATTTATAATGTGTTCAGCCATCTAGTCATAAGGCCAGTTACAGATGTATTAAAACATTACGAACCTCGCCTGTTGATCCTTTCAAGCCTTGGATGATACCAGTGTAAGCCTCGAGCACGCTTTCGCGAAGTTCTCCTAAATACTCCACCATGTCGTAATCGTTACGATCTACTTGAGCGTTGCTTGCCTGTAATATACCATATTTAACATGAAATAAAAGAGTATTTTTAGTGTTCAAGTTTTACTAAAATACTGAACTGTATTACCTGCAACAACATCTGCATCACAACATCGAAGTATTTAGCGAAATCAGGACCAATGCTGAGGGCAATATCACCAAAAACAGATAAAATCTGTGGTTTCACTGAGCGATGAATTGAGGGATCACCAAGATTTTCCAATAGCAAGAGTATGATTTCATCACAATAAGGTAGCACCTGTAACAAAAAAAAAAATGCTTTATAAATAAATGAGTGTGAAGAGAGGTTCTACCTTTTCAATATCTTGGAAGATTAGGATTTTCAGAGGACAAAGTAATGCATATAAAATTGGATTGTGATTGAATAACTTACTTTGCTTTTTAATGCACGACAAATATCGCCAGTGAGCCCAACAGCTGCAATGCATACTTGATATTCTTGATGGTTCTTCAGTCCAACATAAAGATATCTTTTGAAAGCATCCATATATTTCAAGAAACCTTCTCCTAAGACTTCCACTAGGGTTGAAACTGCCATTAGAGCATCTTCTTGAACACCTCCAGCTTTTCCTGCATTGCCAGCAAACATAGTCAACAATGCAGTCATAATAGCGTCCGATATCTGCGGCGCGTCTTCTGGAGTTACTTTACGAAGTACCGATTGCAGTGTGGCACACAATAGACTTTGGAGATCATTGAATTGTGAACGATCAGCCTGACTTGAAATATGATTCTCCATCTGCAAAACTTGTTGAAGCCTCTCCAGGATCACCATAGTTGTTTTTTGCACAGTTACATAACAATCAGTAGGAGAGTTTTTGACCATTTCCATGAGAGCTTCATATGCTGCTGATCTCAAATTATGTTGTGCAGCATCTTGGCGATCTGTTGTTTCAAGAAGCCTCTGAACAATAAAATCAAAGTATTTTGACATACAGTAGGTTTTAGGTTGATTGGAATCTCCACAATCGGCTGCCTCATATGCAGCTTCAGCAAGGCCAGTAAAGGCCCAGCAAACATTAGCAGCTACACGTGGTTCTGCTTTTAATCCATTTACAAGACTTTCTAACAGCGGTTTCAGATATGTTTCATTTATAGCTGCTTCAGGGACAATTTCACAAATTCTTCCAAAAGTCCAGGCAGCTGTGTCTCGCACAGCAACACTGGAATCATACATGGCTTCAATCAAGGTTGGCATAGCCTTTTCCACTAGTGGCTTCAGAGTGTTTGCTTCAAGTCCCCCAAGAATAGAACCAAATGCCATCAAAGCAGCCTCCCTGTATCGCCAATTTTCATTTTTTATATTTGAATTAATAAAAGGTAATACATGAGGAACCACTTCATCTTCACAACAGTTAGACAAAAGCATGAGACAAACTGATGCAGCTTTAGAGGGATTCCATTCCAACTCATCTTCAGTATCATCTTGTTTAGTAAGTTTTTGCATGAGCACAGGTGCAAGATATTGCAATGCTCCACGAGCATAAAATCTAGACGTCCGTGCAGGTGGTCGTCCTGTAACAAGAAGGGATTGGGAATTTAAGATCCTGTTTTTTAAAGAAAGTAATAACAAAAATATAAATTAATCATACCAGCATCTGCAGCCTCTACTTCTTCTATTGCAAGATCAATTTCTTCATCACTAACATTAGACCAGAATTCAATGCCTTGAAGTGAAATTTCATCCACATCAGACTTCATAGCCTCTAATGTTATTGGGAATAATGCTTGACCCATGTAAGGCTCCATATATTGGTAGTACAAAGAGAGGATTTTAACCTGCAATTTAAAACAAACTTGTATTACTAGTACACAAACTGAGTAACTAATATATTTTAGGTATATAAATGTAATGAAATAATAATGATTGTATAGCTAGTTTTCTTTTATATCTATTGCTAGTATTATGACACTTACTAAGCACTGGAGAGCTGCAACACTGATCCTCATGTCACTGGACTGTGTGGCTTCACATACAACTTCCATTATGAAATTCCTTTCATTTTCTTTATCAAAATTGGCTTTAGTGAATTCCAAAGAGTTAAGTAAAGCTTGAGTGGCAGCAAGCCGTACATGGTTGCTAGTTTCTATAGATCTCATGCCATGAATGATTGCAGTTAGAATTGGGTTACTTTGTTCTGTTAAAACCTCAGCATCAATTTCCTGGCAGATGTAACCTTAAAATAAAACAGGTTGACTATACTTCTATTAAATTCACAAATTTTGTTCATTAATAAAATTAATAATATGGTAACATTTGTGAAATCTTAGCACATTTTATACAATAAATGTTGTCTAAATACATACCAATTGCTTCTAATGTTGCTTCTTTTTTTAGTTCTGTGGATTGAGCATTTACAACATTTTCTACAAGCATGGGTATGAGGTCATTCCACTGTCCCACAGGAAGCTCTGCTACTGCTACATATGCTACACATTGGGCAGCAGAACTTGGCCTACTGTTTTCAGTCCCAATTGCTGTGAGAATCTACAAACAAAAACATGTTTAACATATTTTACCATTCCTTTGATATGATGAGAATGTTTTTATAAAAATACAAGATATACATACATTTTTCTTAATATACAATCTGATGTCTTCAGGTAGTGCCAGCCACCTTTGTTGGTATTGCTGTTTTAAGGTAGGGTCTTTAGAAGTCAGGTGGTTTTTTAGCTGTAAACCTGCAGCCATTCTAGCAACCTGACTGTTCCCCCCAGCAACCAGAACATCAGACAACATTTTGATAAATGTTGTGAAGTTGGTAACAGCTGCATGGTCAAGGTAGGTTTCTGCAGCCTCCAATTCATTTCGATCTGTGAAATTCAAATAAGATTTTAGAAAAAATAACCAATCCTACTCTAGTGTTAAATGTTATCATCAGTAAGAATAATAATATTATGATTGGACAGAATTACAGATGACTTATTTCAGATAACAGCATATCACTATTGTGGATGGAAGACCAGAGTCTTTTCCATCCATAATAGTGAATTGCTTTTTTTAAGTGCATTGATTTAATGTACCAATTCTCAAGTCAAGCATACAGCCTATGTTACGAATTAAATTTGTGTAAACAATACCATGCTAGTCCTCAGATAAGTAAGGAGATTCAAAGAAGTGGGTACTTCATATTGTGACTGTATTTCAATAATAAAGTGGCCAGGCCAGATGTATATTGACATTGGCATTGAGGTATATATTAAAACGAGCTTTGTATATATAGTATAATATTATGAGACTGGGCAAAATAAATAAAGTACCTATTATTTTGTTCTTTGTGAGGTCTACATGAATGGAAATTGGAATGTCAAAGTAGTGTAAGATTGCAGATATAACCTTCAAACTTTGTGAAGACCAACAGTCACCAAGGAACAAATGAGTAACAGCAAATTTAAATTAATAAAAAGATGTATGATGAAATGTCAAATTGTTTACGCACATCATTGCCGCGTATTGTAAAACTTGAATCGTAGGTGAACCTAGAATTTTCCTTACATGACAGTTATGCATCTTTGTCATCCACATTCTTTCAACGGCTTTATTGGATGTTTAGAGTTCATATTTACAAGAGATTCTATTGCAGGATTGCTGTTTGATAACGGATTTTAAGAAATTTAGTATAAAACAGTTACGTTAGGTGATAAGTCGGTTGACGACCTGAAGCGCCATACATTGAACAGTAAGTTACACAAAATGTGTTTTCTTACCTGGTGATACAGTCTTTTCCAATATTTGTATAAGTGTTAGTGTCGTTTCTGTATGCATTGTATTCACTGTTTCTTCAAAACTCTAGATAATAGGTAACTGGAATTTTTAATCAAAATTATAAACCGGCACACCATCGACGGAAGAACACTCATTGATGAAATGTTACTAGCTGTGAAAAATATTAGGGAAGATTTAAAAAACAATGTTACCCCACACAAAAAATACTGGCCAAATCAAGAAGGGATCAAGGAATCTAGGGAGCGAGGGTTTGTAACATTAGAACCGTGCCTTATTTTATTAGAAAGAGAGGCACCAAACAATGCGGTTTTCATAATCAATGCCATTGAAAACAAAAACACAAACATTACAAAATAAAAACATTAGCAATATTTAGATAGTTATTGAGTTAAGGTGATTGCTTCGATGTAGCCCGCGAAATTCAATTTTTTTTACGTTTTTTGCAATTTGCAGGCCAGTGACATGTTGTAACTTTATAAATATATGTGTTGCGGTAATAACAAGTATAATTTTAAATATAAAAATTATCAAGAAATTTGCTCCATCAGCTCTTACATAGAAAAGGTGCATCGTAGTTAGATTTCGGAGATTTTAACATGATGCACCTTTTCTATGTGAGAGCTGATGGAGCGAGTTTTTTGACATTTTTTATATTTAAAATTATACTTGTTTTTACCGCAACTCATATATTTATAAAGCTACAACATGTCACTGGCCTGCAAATTGCAAAAAACGTAAAAAAATTGAATTTCGCGGGCTGGTTGGAGCATCCCCCTTTGCTTCGATGTAGCCCGCGAAATTCAATTTTTTTTACGTTTTTTTGCAATGAGGGATTTTCTTTTTATGTTTTCCCTGTCAATGGATAGATGGCGCTGAACTTGATATGTGACTGCAATGAACGGAACGTCACGTCAGTTTTTGTTTTTTTCACTTGTATGTAATATTGAGATCGAAAAACAAAAAGTACATGTCATGTCATTGTCAGTCACATCTAGTAGTAGTCACATGACATCACACAAATGGCATTTTGAAAATAAATAACAACAAGGAAAAAGAAAAAAAAATAATGAGTTTTCCACGCCAAAAAGAAAATGTCCCAAGAGAAAAAGAAGCGAAGTCTGTGCCTCGTGGATTTGTGCAAAAACGAAGGCATACATCTTTTTCCTAGAGTCACACCGTCAGTTCAACGCCATCTATCGAGTTCTTGGAAACTACTTTTTTTTTTAAACTCCAAAAAGAAAACCTCCCATTTGCAGGCCAGTGACCTGTTGTAACTTTATAAAAATATTTGTGTTGCGGTAATAACAAGTATAATTTTAAATATAAAAATTATCAAAAAATTCGCTCCATCAGCTCTCACATAGAAAAGGTGCATCGTAGTTAGATTTCGGAGATTTTAACATGATGCACCTTTTCTATGTACCTTTATTATAATGGTATGTTATTATTATATGTTTATGAAGGACCTAGGCTAGGATCAAAACATAATCTAATCCTGATTCCAATTAAAATAAAAGTACATTAGAAAGTTGGATTAAAAACCTTACTTATGAAGACACTGAGTCACTCCTATTGCACATAATATAACATACACAGTCACACATATATACACACACGCACACTAACGCATAATCATACCCCCACAACGCTTACTCACACACACAATCATACACAAAATTTTTCATTTAGTCTCCATATTGGTAAAATTAGATCTACTTTAATCACCTTAAGTTATGGAAGAGCGGAGTCTCCTACTACAGGTATTGTTTACCTAAAAGGAGGCTCCAATCACAAGCGATCGATATGTATTTACTATTACCGAAATAGGATCAAAATTATTATCTAATCCTGATTCCAATTACTGTACACTGTAGAAAGTGTGACATTTTTCTTACCGTTTTTTATCGACTTCTTTGTATGTGAGTGTTCAACTTCCTTATAGAAATCTTCTCCTTGGATAGGTACTCAGGCACCGCTCTACAGTATTTGCTTTCGTTTTAAGCCGGCCACTCACATTCGCGCGAATACGCAAACCCACAAGTGTAGGACGACATTTGCAAATGACATTCGTGGCATTCGTGCTTTTCCAAGCTGTGTCCGTTTTTTAACGCACATCAAAATGCGCGAACCTCGAACCTTCGCGTAGTCTCCTACACATTCGTTGTTACCAGTTGCGCACACGATTGCGAAGCAAACGCTCGTGTTGTTATTTTATGTGCCTGGTTGTAATTTATCTATAATATGTATGTATTTAGAAATATATATCTATGTTTATCAGTTGTCTAGTACCCGTAACACAAGCTCTGCTTAGCTTGGGACTAGACGCCGTTGTGTGATAGTTGTGGAATATTCTTTTTATTTTGTGTAACGAAATATTGATCAGAATAAGTACAGGCATACATATACCGTTAAATTTTGGTCCTCCCGTGGAGAGGATTCGGTACTTGAAACACTATCGATTTGCAAAAATAAAATTAAAAAATAAAGTACTTTTTTTCTAAAGTCGAAGATAGAATGAGACATTCGTAAACAAGTGTAGGAGGAAGCGCAAACAGTTTCGCAAATAGAGTATGCGAACCCATTTGCAAATATGCAAAGTTTGCGAATGTATGTCTGACGGCCCTCCACATGCGCGCAAAGATTCGTACAATGTACGAATCTTTGCGCGTATGTGAGTGGCCCCGTTTAAGCCGGCCACTCACATTCGCGCGAATACGCGAATAAATTATATGTTTGACAATAATTTGGGTTGAATATTGTCGCGTCGTGACGCGAATGTAAATAATAATTGTAAATAATTAAATTACCTGGCAACATCTTGAGCAACGCATCACAACGAGGTCTCCATCTACTCTATGATGAAGAGTGAATATTTGTCTATGGTAAGTTCGTTTCTGAACTCTAAAACGTGAACCCGTAGACGGCCATTTTGTTGGCGTCCTTTTTGGTGGAAGCGTTCGAGTTCGACGGACTGATATAAAGCTAAGTAGAAGTAGAACAAATCTAAGTAGAAAAGGATTTAAGCTAAGTAGATTTGGACTAAGTAGAATTAAAGCTAAGTAGAACAAGTAGCTTAAAGCCAATTAGCCTAAAGCCATGTACTATATCTAGATAGCATATGTAGCTGAGTGTGCCGAGTAATATTGCATGTGGTTAAAGTTATGAGCCGGTATTGGTAAATGATTAAGGATAAGTATCGCTTAATAATAAAGTCTGTGCCGTGCCGGTCTCGCGGTCGGCGCGTGGAGGTGAGGCAAGCAATGTCAAGCCGGCCACGCGGGCGGCGCGGGGAGGTAAAGCAAGACTAGCTTAATAATAAAGCCTGTGCCGTGCCGGTCTCGCGGGCGGCGCGTGGAGGTTAGGCAAGCAGTGCCAAGCCGGCCGCGCGGGCAGCGCGAGGAGGTAAGGCAAGGCTAGCTTACATACATGTCACAGTGACCCCCCTAAAGAGGTATCTAAGTTACGGGTGATTGCAATCACAGGATAACGCTACCTACATGAGATCAGTAGGGCGAAGACTAATATCGCCTACCTGATATAACAGTCGGCTAACGTGTTTGCCATAAGACAGCAGGAGAGTGCGAGGGTTGACCGGCAGAAGGTTTAAACACCCGAGCATCTGCTTAAAGTTGGCAGCAGGAGAGTGCGAGGGTTGACCGCCAGAAGGTTTAAACACCCGAGCATCTGCGCTTAAAGTTGGGAATGTATGACTTGATCATACTGGCCTCCATGTATGAGTGTGTTGTTAATACTAGATTATGTTTACAGCTTGGGAGAAATGGCATGGTCTTAAGTATCCTACGAGCATGCTCCTTTCTCCTCGCCCGTGGTACAGAAGTAGTTAGTATCAACGGGCATTAACACCTACAGATGGTGAACAGCAGCGGCTAGCGGCTTGGCGGACAGGCGAGGCAAGGACAGGTGAAAGAGCTGTGGAAGGAAGTGAAATAGGGACGGGAGCAATAAAGCGAGGTATGATACTCAAATTATTTATCACCATGACAAAGGAAGAATAATATTCGTGCGCCTGCTAATGTAAGCGAACCCGAGGCGTAACTATATTACATACCCCATAGGACTTACATTATAGAGCAGGGCGTTACGACATGGTGGAGATGCTGGGATATGACAACATCCAAGAGCTTGATGTAATAGCATACCCATCTATACTATGTAATTGTGCATGTTGCTAGAGTGACGAGACCACTTAAGCATAATTACCACAGCAACCTGGTCAAGAGAATTAGTATGAGAATGAGTCTCTCATTACTACAAGAATGATGCTCGTCCATATTTCACCTTCTTGTGCATCCATCTATTTACATGTGTGAACCTTGCCTTAGGGGAGTGGTTCCCTAAGCAACATTGGGCAGTTTGTGTATATAACGAAACTTTAACAATTACTGGTCTAAACTATCATGATTGCGAGCTAGAGAGGCAGTTCGCACAGATAATGTTTAAATGTGTGCATAAGCCCACTTATGAAAATACAATTAACCAAACAGACCAATGTTGTTGTAATTGTGTATTATTTATTTGAATCTGAAATCTGGAAAAAAATGAGAATTATTATCCAATAATTGTCGTTGTTTTTCAATAAATAGACAAATAACAAAATCTCTCGAGTTTACTCCTGGATCCGAATAGAGATGGCGTTAGTGTATGAAACTACTACATGATTTTATGTGTGCAATGATTTATTAAATGTATGATTATTCATTATGTGATATGTTATAAATTTATAATTTGTAAAACGTAATATAAGTTATAAACAAACCATCAGTTCCCTGATTCGTTCATTGTGAAAGTCGTTTTCTGTAAGAACAGTTACAGTGGTACCAACATAACGATAATCGAGGTATTCATGTAATCAGTACTTTATTATTGAGTCGGGTATATTTCTTAACAAACAAACGGATAATGCCTAGCTTAATTAAATGAAATAATTATTCTAAACTTCGATTTTACCTGAAACTAACTATTGTTTTGTAGGACGCGACTTTGAACGGCAACAGATATCTGTCAACTTTCACGCACATGCCATCGGGTCGACACCTGTCACCGGCAAAATATTTGGATAGTGTCAAAGTATAAACAAACTTCGAAACAAACAGTGAATAATATTCTAATAAAGTTTGAATCTACAGTCAGTCACCAACTAACATTTGGATTTGTGTTGATAATAGTAATCAGGTGAGTTGTTACGACCTAACTTCTCATGACGTACATAGGTACTAAATAATACTCTCGGAGTGTACTGGAACTGTTTGTCAACCAAACCGGTATACAACTTTAAGTAAGGATTGGTGAATTGCGAGTGGATAGTTGTTTGAGCATTCACGGTACCTATTTAATCGATGTTATTTATTTTGATTGACGTAGGAGATCAACAGAACGACATCGATCAACGAATTTGGGAATCAATACACACCTACGCTAGGGAGACTAAAGGAGGTCCAGTCCATAGATAAAGTCTGGCAGAAATAACCTTTAGCATATTTCTCGTACCTACACAAATCAGGTGAAATCCACGTTTTATTTTTATTTTATGGCCTTTTAGACGGTTACTTGAAAGATGATTATGCGACGAAACTTTATTAGTGTAATAGTGAGATAAATACAAGAGGTATTTACTTGTTTATTGACACAATATGTGGAACCATTTTCGCCATAGTAAATGGTATGTCGCAAGGTTGTTTTAATAAATTTTCATTTCATTTATTTTAGAAAATTATACATTGTGTATAGATTGTTTGTACAATAAGACAGTACCAACCAAATATAATATTGAAATGTACAACTTAGTTATTATGCGAATAAGTAACGATTGTTATTCGTGATTGTGTTATTGATGAATAACTAAGAATAATTATATGTGTCTTATGTGAGGTCTTATATTGTTCGGTATGTGATTTGGTCGAATTACTATCGGATTGTATTTTGCTTTCAGCATTATCACACAGTTATTTACGAAGCAAAATAAACCCTAGAGCCATGGATAATATCATACTTAATCGTTTGTCAATGATTATCAGTGAAATTAAGAGGAACTCTGACCTGTCCATGACCCTTTCAGTAAGTGATACAGAAGGGAGACGAGAAGCAGAGATTGTTGCGGCTACACTTACCAAATTATTAAACAGATTTAATGAAGACTTGAACAATTATTTTCGTCTAGTAGAACATCCTTCCGCTGATGACGTAAGCTGTATGTCACAAATCCAGCTCGAGGCTGAACAGAACCTTATTCAACTTGAAGTGAAGTTACAGTCACAGAATAAGAGTCACTCCAGTCTGGGTAGTGAAACAATTAGCAGCAAATTACCCAAACTCCACTTGCCTGAGTTTGATGGTGACATCCTACAGTGGCACCAGTTCTGGGACCAATTTCGCTCCAATATAGATAGCCGTAACATCGCAGACGTCGATAAATTGCTGTATTTACAAGCTTCAGTGAAAGGAAAGGCTAAGGAGTCGATCGAAGGATTCGACATTACCGGAAAAAACTATCAGATTGCAGTCAAGACTCTACAGGAAAGGTACGGAAGCTCCGTCCACCTGATCGATGCTCATTATGCTGCACTGTCCAAAGTGAAACCCGCTGAAAAGTCAGTGAGCTCTTGTAGAACCACTCTCAACAACATAGAAAGACATCTACGAGTATTAGAGTCACTTAAAGAGGATGTTAATCATAGTCATCTCCGATACTTGATCTTCGAGAAATTACCTGAAGACCTGATATACGAATTAAAATTGAAGACAACTAGTAACTCTATCAAGGATATACGGAGAAATCTTGAATTGATCATATCAGCAAGAGAAGACGCTGGCAGAATTGCAAATGAGGGAAAACTTAAAAACGAATACACTGTTGAATCGCTGCACGTAACACAAGAAAATAAGAAATCGGATGGCGCTAGTACAGCCAGTAAACATCAAATGGATGAAATTAAATATAAACACAAAAATAAAAATACACGGCACCAGGTTGATAGAGATAATTCATTTCGCAAGAGGGGACACAGTAAGCGGGAAGATCACAAGAAAATTATCGAACAAATGACAAGAGGTCCACAGAAGAAGAGAAGGAAGTTAGCGTGTATTTTCTGTGGAGAGGATCACTATCATGACCAATGTCCAAAGGTTAAAGATATTAAAGAAAGAAAGCAAAAACTTAAAAACCGATGTTATAAATGCTTCAGAGAAGGACACAGCATGAGAGCCTGCAAATATCAGAAGAAATGTTTTTACTGCAGAAAAAATGACCACAACAGAGCTTTGTGCCCCACTAAATTTTCGGCATCTTCAACGAAAACAGAAGTAACGATGATGACGGTGGGATCGAGAGGATCCACAGCGTTACAGACTGCCATAGTTCACGTTAAGAAGCTAGGAAGTAGCAATGAAGGTAAATACAGAATTCTATTAGATTCCGGTTCACAGCGATCTTATATCACTAAGAGTGCAGCCAGCATGCTGGACTTACAGACAGAGCAAGAAGATAACCTCACAGTATTTACATTTGGATCAAAGGCACCTCGCGAATTCATCAGCTCTGTAGTCAAGTTGGGAATAAAGACCAGACATGAAGGAACGAAAGAAATCTATGCAAACGTCGTACCAACAATAACTAATGGAGTCCCATACCATGGGGAAGAGTTAAGTCTATGGAAGAGTAAGGAACTTCTTGCAGACGATGGATCACTACAAGACCAAGTTGATATCTTGATTGGCAACGACTACTATTTCTCGTTCATGACGACTGAAAGAAAACAACTAAAAGATGATTTATACTTGGTGAAGTCTAAGTTCGGTTGGATACTATCTGGGAAACTAGAAACTAAACCAACTGAGACACTATCGGTACTTACTTACTTTCAAAGCGCAATAGAAACAAAATTAGACCCACCAGACTTACCTATTGACCAGGGTAATATCTCGTTCCTATGGGAACTTGAATCCATCGGAATTAACGACTCTCCGAAAACCAATAGAGAAGAAGAAGCTGTCGATAATTTCAATAGAACGACCAGTATTATCGATGGTCGATATACCATTGCTTGGCCCTGGAATGAATATCCTCCAGCTCTACAATCTAATTATGGCCTAGCCTATGGAAGACTGGTGAGCTTGTTAAAGCGCCTAGATAAAGAAACCCTTAAAACGTATGATGAGACACTTCAAGATCAAGTGAAGAACGGTATTATAGAAATAATACAAACACCCACGATTCCTGAAGATCACCCAATACATTACTTACCTCACCATTGCGTAGCTCAGAAAGGAAAACCCATTAGGATCGTGTACGATGCCTCTGCGAAGAGCGGCGAAGGCAAAAGCCTTAATCAATGCCTGTACTGTGGCCCGTTAATGTTGGAAGACTTAACAGGCCTGCTGATAAGATTTCGACATCATAAAATTGCGATATCCGCAGACGTGGAAAAGGCGTTCCTACAGATCGCATTACATGAGGCAGACAGAGATGTGACACGATTTTTATGGATTAAAGATATCACTAAACCAGTCAATAAAGATAACTTACAATGCATGAGATTTTGCAGAGTACCCTTTGGTATAATTTCAAGTCCATTCATCTTAAACGCCACTATCAAACACCATCTAAATAGATCACAACTACAGCTAATGAAAGGAATAGCGGATGACATATATGTTGACAATCTCATCACAGGCACCTCAACAATAGAGGAAGCTTTAAATCTATATAGAGCCGCCAAAGACACCTTTCAACAAATTTCATTAAACATAAGAGACTGGTGTTCCAATTCAAAGGAATTTATGAAACAGATACCGGATACAAATAAAGTTAGTAGCCCTAAAATCTTAGGTTTGAAGTGGAATCTAGAACAAGACACACTCCAACTCAAGTTCGATGTCAACACAGAAGCAAACAATAAACGGGGTGTATTAAAGGTCATTGCATCAATCTACGACCCGTGTGGATTTGGCACTCCATACATGCTATCAGCAAAGTTATTCCTACAAGATCTGTGGAGACAGAAATATAAATGGGATGAGATATTTTCAGAACAGTTGTGTGACAAATGGAATGAGATTAGGGAAGAGTTAGAAGAAATACACAAGATATTCGTACCCAGATGTTATGTAACAGGTACAGGAAAATACCAATTACATTGCTTTACTGACGCCTCTTTGAAAGCATACGCAGCAGCAGTTTACATAGTGAATGGAGAAAATATACATTTCATCATAGGAAAATCCAGATTAGTACCAATAAAGGATCAAGATAATCTTAAGATACCACGCTTAGAACTACTGGGAGTACTCATAGGAAGTAGACTCGTTAAATTTGTAATGAAACAGCTCAAGATAAGACTAATTAGTCAGACATTGTGGACAGATAGTAAAATTGTAATAGCCTGGCATAAGTCAGACAAACTCTTGCCTCCATTTGTATCCAGACGCATCGAAGAAATAAAGAAAAACAGAGAATTAATCGTAAGATATGTTCCATCTGAATTAAACCCAGCCGACGTAGCAACCAGACCTCCCACATTGGATATAAACAGAGAGATATGGCAGAAAGGACCAGATTTCCTACTGAAAGAGCCGAAGTGGTGGCCCGCGGACCGCGGCGAAGAGACACTTTCTTTTCCAACCTGTGGGGAGGGTCCGACGAACGGAGAGAGCGCAGAACTCTTTAAGAAACGTGAAGTAAAATCCATCACTAAGCTAGAAGAAATAAACAACAAGGATATACCAAGTAGCAGGATCGAACAGATTAAGAGATTACAAGAAGAATACTTTCCATCAGAGGTCCAGGAAATAGAAACAGACTTGAGCCGTAATCTAAGACTGTTCAAGGATATCGATGGGTTACTAAGATGCGAAGGACGCATGAAGAACGCTAACTGGTCATTCGATAAACGATACCCAATACTCATACCTAGAGAATGCGACTTTACCAACGACATTATAAAGAGAACACACGAAGAGAATTACCACGTCGGCGCTAACCATACGTTAAGCCTGATAAGGCAAAACTATTGGATTCCACAAGGGAAAGCCAAAGTATTAAAAGTCATTAAGAAGTGCCCGAAGTGCGTTAAACACGGAGGAGGACCGTTTAAGTTGCCACCAACCCCAGCCTTACCAGCAGAGAGAGTAAATTATAGTGCGCCCTTCACTTTTACGGGAATAGATTACATGGGCCCTCTCTTAGTGAACGAGAAGGGTCCCAATAAGAGGTGGATTTGCCTCTTCACATGCCAAGCAGTGAGGGCAATCCATTTAGAAGTGGTGAAAGACCTCTCTGCCGAGGAAGGACTACTAGCCTTGCGAAGGTTCATAGCAACAAGAGGGGTACCGACTCTTGTTACCTCCGATAACGCTCTCTATTTTAAACTAATAGCTGAAGTATTATCAAAAGAATATTGTATAAAAGAAAAGATTCGTTGGAAATTTATTCCACAACTAGCACCTTGGTTCGGGGGATTCTACGAAAGACTGGTAGGAATAATCAAGAATTGTATGAAAAGAACACTACAGAAACATCTACTAAACGACTCACAGCTAGCAACAGTAATTAAAGAAATAGAAGCAGTAATAAACACACGCCCACTTACCAGCGTAGACTCAGAATTAGATCAGATTTTAAAACCGGCAGACTTTCTCACTTTGGGAAAATGTATTACAATGGAAACATCTAATACAGATGAAGAAATAATAGGAACAGTAACTAAAACCGAACTAGTGAAAGGATGGAGGAAAGCCATAATAATGACAGAAGAATTCAAAGAAATGTTTATAAACCGGTACCTACCGAGCTTAAGGGAGAGATACCGACATTCTCATAAAGAACCAAGAAAAACGGTTAAAGTAGAACCTAAAATCGGTCAAGTTGTAAAGATAAAGGAGTGGACGCGCAACCTCGTAACAATGCTCTAACCAGGCCTTCGGGCCGGGAGTGTCGCGTCGTGACGCGAATGTAAATAATAATTGTAAATAATTAAATTACCTGGCAACATCTTGAGCAACGCATCACAACGAGGTCTCCATCTACTCTATGATGAAGAGTGAATATTTGTCTATGGTAAGTTCGTTTCTGAACTCTAAAACGTGAACCCGTAGACGGCCATTTTGTTGGCGTCCTTTTTGGTGGAAGCGTTCGAGTTCGACGGACTGATATAAAGCTAAGTAGAAGTAGAACAAATCTAAGTAGAAAAGGATTTAAGCTAAGTAGATTTGGACTAAGTAGAATTAAAGCTAAGTAGAACAAGTAGCTTAAAGCCAATTAGCCTAAAGCCATGTACTATATCTAGATAGCATATGTAGCTGAGTGTGCCGAGTAATATTGCATGTGGTTAAAGTTATGAGCCGGTATTGGTAAATGATTAAGGATAAGTATCGCTTAATAATAAAGTCTGTGCCGTGCCGGTCTCGCGGTCGGCGCGTGGAGGTGAGGCAAGCAATGTCAAGCCGGCCACGCGGGCGGCGCGGGGAGGTAAAGCAAGACTAGCTTAATAATAAAGCCTGTGCCGTGCCGGTCTCGCGGGCGGCGCGTGGAGGTTAGGCAAGCAGTGCCAAGCCGGCCGCGCGGGCAGCGCGAGGAGGTAAGGCAAGGCTAGCTTACATACATGTCACAGTGACCCCCCTAAAGAGGTATCTAAGTTACGGGTGATTGCAATCACAGGATAACGCTACCTACATGAGATCAGTAGGGCGAAGACTAATGTCGCCTACCTGATATAACAGTCGGCTAACGTGTTTGCCATAAGACAGCAGGAGAGTGCGAGGGTTGACCGGCAGAAGGTTTAAACACCCGAGCATCTGCTTAAAGTTGGCAGCAGGAGAGTGCGAGGGTTGACCGCCAGAAGGTTTAAACACCCGAGCATCTGCGCTTAAAGTTGGGAATGTATGACTTGATCATACTGGCCTCCATGTATGAGTGTGTTGTTAATACTAGATTATGTTTACAGCTTGGGAGAAATGGCATGGTCTTAAGTATCCTACGAGCATGCTCCTTTCTCCTCGCCCGTGGTACAGAAGTAGTTAGTATCAACGGGCATTAACACCTACAGATGGTGAACAGCAGCGGCTAGCGGCTTGGCGGACAGGCGAGGCAAGGACAGGTGAAAGAGCTGTGGAAGGAAGTGAAATAGGGACGGGAGCAATAAAGCGAGGTATGATACTCAAATTATTTATCACCATGACAAAGGAAGAATAATATTCGTGCGCCTGCTAATGTAAGCGAACCCGAGGCGTAACTATATTACATACCCCATAGGACTTACATTATAGAGCAGGGCGTTACGACAAATATTGAAACTAAAAAGGATAAAAATAAAAAACTTTTTCAAAAAAAAGTGTAGCCGTCTTCAAAAACAACCACTTTTAAGTCAAAATAAGCTACAAAAAAACTTTTTTTTCGAAAGTCGGTGACAAAAAGTCAATGAAAAAAAAAAACGAAAGTCAGGTGACTTTCGAACGAAAAGTTTTTTTCTAGTCAGAAGCACGAGTTCCCTATTATATTTTAATCTGCTTGGGCCAAATGCTCAACTATTGTAAAGCCGGCCACTCACATTCGCGCGAATACGCAAACCCACAAGTGTAGGACGAGATTTGCAAATGACTTCGCGAAGTTTTCGTGGCATTCGTGCTTTTCCAAGCTGTGTCGGTTTTTTAACGCAAATCAAAGGGCGTGAACCTTCGCGTAGTCTCCTACACATTCGTGTGACCAGTTGCGCACACGATTGCGAAGCAAACGGTCGTGTCGTTGTTATATTTTGTGTGAGGAAATACTGATCAGTATAAGTACCTATTCATACACCGTTAAATTTTGGTCCTTTTAATCCCGTGGAGGATCGATTATAATTGTTAAGGGGGTCGGTAATTCGGTAAATAAAACACTATCGATCTGTAAAGATAAAATTAACTGAGACATTCGTAAACAAGTGTAGGAGGATGCGCAAACAGTTTCGCAAATAGAGTGTGCGAACCCATTTGCAAATATGCAAATGGGTTCGCACGTTACGGTTATTACCGGGGCCACTCACATTCGCGCAAAGATTCGTACATTGTACGAATCTTTGCGCGCATGTGGAGGGCCGTCAGACATACATTCGCAAACTTTGCATATTTGCAAATGGGTTCGCACACTCTATTTGCGAAACTGTTTGCGTTTCCTCCTACACTTGTTATTATAACAACGGCACGACCGTTTGCTTCGCAATCGTGTGCGCAACTGGTCACACGAATGTGTAGGAGACTACGCGAAGGTTTGAGGTTCGCGCCCTTTGATGTGCGTTAAAAAACCGACACAGCTTGGAAAAGCACGAATGCCACGAAAACTTCGAGAAGTCATTTGCAAATGTCGTCCTACACTTGTGGGTTTGCTTATTCGCGCGAATGTGAGTGGCCGGCTTTATCCTAGTCTTTTAATCCTAGAAAATATTGCCAAAAAAAAAACGATTTTACAAACGGCAACTCCTGGGATATGCTGTCAATGTCATTCTTTTACCCCATGAACCTTTGTTGTTAGTGGCGGTTGTCTAACCAATATTTGCCAAAATGGTAATAATCTTGTTATTTTTAAATAATCTTCCGATCAAAATCGAAATTCAGTGATTGAATGTGATCTTGGAGTATGCTTGGTGACAGTTTTCCATATATTTTATTAAGATCGGCGTTATTATAAGAGTGTCAACTTTGTTTCAGTCGCTGGTAATTCCCGACAAGTTTCAACATATTCTTCGTATTATGAATACGAACATTGATGGCAAACGTAAAGTTATGTTTGCCATGACGGCCATCAAGGGTGTTGGTCGCAGATATTCTAACATTGTTCTGAAGAAGGCCGACATAGATCTCGACAAGCGTGCTGGAGAATGCACTGAAGAAGAGGTATGTATGTCTTGGTTATTTGTTATTAAGAATATACAAAATGCACCTTGCACTGTGACTATCCTGTCACAGTGCAAGGATTCTAGTGTACAGTACATAACGAATAAAAAAAAAATAGATTAATTATTTAAATATTCTAATTCCTTTCTTTTTCCAAAACAAAGTGAACTAGCGATTTTATTATGAAACTAGCGATTTTATTATGAATATTATTGTGCTGGATAGACCGTTCTGATGTTTTATGTCACTACTTTATACTTTTCTCTCTTTCAGGTTGAAAAGATTGTCACAATCATGTCCAACCCCAGACAATACAAAATCCCTGACTGGTTCCTCAACAGGCAGAAGGATATTGTTGATGGCAAGTACAGCCAGTTGACATCATCTAACTTGGATTCTAAGCTTCGTGAAGATTTGGAGAGGCTCAAGAAAATCCGTGCCCACAGGGGTATGCGTCACTACTGGGGCCTGCGTGTGCGCGGTCAACACACTAAGACCACTGGCAGGAGAGGAAGAACTGTTGGTGTATCTAAGAAGAAGTAATCTAAATAAATAAAAACATAATTTCTGCATTCAAAAGTTTTATTTGATACTCCATTTGATCTCATAATAGGTATGTAGTTGCTTCAAACACAATCACTAGTTTATTATTTAAATTAAATAAACAACTGCTAAGGTACCAAGAAAACACAAATGAATGAATACACATTACAATAAACCTTGTGTGTGGTGTGACTTAATATTCATCTGATTAACATCATTCTCTAAATTAGTGTCCAAACACACCAGCAAGTTCAATAATTCAAACATAAAACTATGATTTACTGACAGTAACATAAAAGCAAAATTATAAGGTGTGATGATTAATGATTTATTGAAAAAAGTAAACATATTTACATTACATGTCTCAGAAGCACACAATTATTCATACTGTGCGATAAGTACCATCATGTAGACTCCAGCTAGTAAAGCTACTATTTCTTTGACTGACTGAGAAAATTTAGTGGAACTCTCGAGAAGTTCAGGGATTACAGACACAGTAGCAATATAAATAAAGCCTCCAGCAGTAAATGGTAAGATAAGAGATGAAACAAGGCCATCTCCTGAACCTCTCAAGTATATAGACAAAACTGTGCCTGATATTGCACCAAATGCTGTGAGCAACTGCAACATCATTGCTTTCCTGCGTGAACATCCTGATTGAACAAGAATTGCAAAATCTCCAATTTCATGAGGTATTTCATGTAAAAATATTGTTACTGTAGTAATAAGTCCAATATTTTGACCTGCAATATAAGATGCTCCAATTGCCAATCCATCAGTGAAGTTGTGTGTAAAGTCTGCAGCAAGGTTTAAATATCCAGCAATCTTTATATCCTCTTTTTTGTCCTTTGTCTTCTTTTTTTGTTTATCATCTGATTTTTTCTTTTCCGCTCCATGAGAATGGCCATGTCCTCCATCAAATAACCGGACAGTTTTCTCGACCACTAAGAACGTTATAATTCCTCCTAGCACACCAAGACCAACAGTGATGTCATGTGGCTCATGATGTTCACTGTCATGTGAGTGGCTGTGGCTGTGCCCATCGGCACCGTCACTAGACATAAGCGCATGTGGGATCAAGTGAAGAAATGCATCGCCGAGAAGACCGCCAGAAGCGAATGACAGCAAAATCTTGAGTAACGGTTGTTTTTCTACCGTGCCGTCAATAGGTATAAAGAACAGTATAAAAAACGGTGCTATACTAATAAAGAGTGTTGAACTCAATGCTCTGACGTACAAGTCGTAATCTGGTTCAGTTATCACTTCTTCGTTTTTGTGTTGTTCGTTTGCACTTTTGGAGTATTTGAATGAGGGCGGCTCATTATCGTGGGAATGGTCATGCGAGTGGCTATGACTATGTCCTAATACCACAATTATTGTGCAAGCTAGAATAAGACGCAATAACAGCGCTTTATTAGGGTAAAACATTCTTACAGAATATTGGAATTCCCTCCGCAAAACGTATGCACATGCACACAATACAACACAATGTGAATGACAGCCTGACAGGATTGGCAGGTCAAAGCGTTGACATTTCTAAAATGACATGACAGCTGATGACAGCTTTGATAACAGCGCAGATAATAAAAACTAAGTACATGTTCCACGTAGTATAATTATGGAATTATTAAGTACTGCCATGGTATTTAACTAGCGTTGGCGCAACAGAGGCGTCCAATCCAAATAAAGGGCCGATTACACTATACGATTCATCGTGCCCTAAGCTGTTACTGTCCTCAGCATAACAGCGATCACACCACTCAATCCATCGGAAATTAGGGACTTAGGGCACGATGAATCGTATGGTGTAATCGGGCTTAAAGCCGGAAACAGTCAGGCTTTTAATTTGCCTGTCCGGCCAAATTAGACCGTGTCCGGCCTGTCCGGTATTTGTTGATATTTGGCGTGTTTAGTTGAACCGTACCTTGATTTCATTTCAAAAATGGTGGTGAGTGAATGCTCCAACCAGCCCGCGAAATTCAAATTTTCTTACGTTTTTTGCAATTTGCAAGCCAGTGACATGTTGTAACTTTATCAAAATATGATTCGCGGCAATAACAAGTATAATTTTAAATATAAAAATGATCAAAGCATTCGCACTGAAAAGGTGCATATTGTTAAAATCTCCGAAATATAGCTTATATGCAGCTTTTCTAAGTGAGAGCTGATGTACCGAATGTTTTCATAATTTTTGATATTACCGCAGTTCATATTTTGATAAAGTTACATGTCACTGGCCTGCAAATTGCAAAAAAAAACGTAACAAAATTTGTCTTTCTCGAGCTACATCGACGCAATCACCTTACAGCTAGGCCAAAACGGAACTAATCTTTTTCTTTGTTGATAACGTTTAAAATCTTTGATATTTGATGTAAACAAAGAACGCAGGTTTGTTAGATTTAATAACCATAAAACTGCACTGGCTACCAGCACTTTGAATGTTTTTTTTTTCACTTATTACGTAAGTTTATGGCACAATAATAAATCTAACAAACCTGCGTTCTTTGTTTACACCAAATATCAAAGATTTTAAAACGTTGTCAGAAATAAAAAGATTAGTTCCGTTTCAATCCGTTCTGGCCAATAGGACAAAGTAATATTAAAAAAACACCTGAGTGGCCGACTTGCTTAACTGACTCGTCTGTCCGGCGTTTCGGATTTAAAACCTGTCAACCCTATAGCTGTTAAAATCCTTACTTTTTTATTTTTTAAGCCATATTTATTCCTTTCTTGTGTAAACACTTTACTTTTTTTTTAGTTAAGGTGATTGCGTCGATGTAGCCCGCGAAATTCAATTTTTTTTACGTTTTTTGCAATTTGCAGGCCAGTGGCATGTTGTAACTTTGTAAATATATGAGTTACCGCACAAATATATGAGTTATGTAGTACCGCAACTCATATTTTTATAAAGTTACAACATGTCACTGGCCTTCAAATTGCAAAACCGTAAAAAAGTTTTAATTTCGCGGGTGGTTGGAGCATCCCCCTTAAGATCAGTTTTACAGGCTAGTGTCATGTTGTAACTTTATAAAAATAGAAAAGGTGCGTCATGTTAAAATCTCCGAAATCTAACTACGATGCACCTTTTCTATGTGAGAGCTGATGGAGCGAATTTTTTAATATTTTTATATTTTAAATTATACTTGTTACTACCGCAACTCATATATTTATAAAATTACAACATGTCACTGGCCTGCAAATTGCAAAAAACGTAAAAAAATTTGAATTTCGCGGGCTACATCGACGCAATCAGTATCTCTTAGTAGTCTGTGGACGCAATCACCTTAAGTAGTACCGAAACAAGCATTACGGCACATTTTACCTTCCGCACACACAAAGACACAGGTCCTCACCGGACTCGGGGGTTTCGGGAGATTCATGTGTCTGATTGGGCGCGGGAAGGAACGCCTGGGTGTCACCAGGTGTCACTATTGACGGCACGGCCGTGTCCTCACAGAGGCGACAGGCGGCGGCGATTTTTCGTATCCGGCATTGGTCCGAGGCTATGCTGCGGGGCGAGACGCAATGGGAAGCGGTCGTCTCCTTCTGTGAAATACCATGTAAGCGAAGGAGGAGACGGGCGCCATTTGGGACAGGACAGCGTCCACTTCACGACCCAGCCACCGGGGAAGATGCCCATGCGGCGATGCGACGTGTTTCACGCGCGCAATATAGAGCTGTCAGCAATATGACGAGCCTCCCTTTTGACGGCCGGCCAAAGTAAAAGCCAGCCCACCAGCGAGACGTTTTGCTTTGAAAAGGTTGTGAGTACTCAGACCCCACGGTCCTAAAATTTCAACTCCAACTGGCTCGAAATACAGTTTCCTCTAAGTTCACTATATTTTTGCCGCTTGAGGTTCACAGCAGCCGCAGTAGTAGCGCCAGCACAGCAAGATAAACTTGCAAGATGTGATGGCACAAGAGTATCGACACAAGTTTCGTCCCACACTATAGACCTTCCAATACCCATCTTTCATGAAAACAAAGATATGCCATCTGGTCTTATGGCATCGTCGTATGCCAAGCTGTTGCCGTTTAACAGCTGGAACGCGAATGATGTTTTTTTTTATATTCGTATACCACGCAAAACGGCCCCACCTCAGCTGCATTATAGCCTGACATCAGCCTCGAACACCACTGCCTGAAATTTACAGACAGTGGTGTTCGAGGCTGTTGACAACCTCATATAGTGAGTGATGAGGAGAACAGAGTATATATATTTTTTCAAGTAAAAGTCAGTATGTGCATGGTATGCGAGCTTTGGTCGCGCCGAACAAGGGACTCACCCTGTTTTCTATGGTTAAGGGAACTGTCGCAAACCAGTAATACTCACCAATGAAGTTCGCAAGGAAGGTATGAAAAAGAAAGGAGCTTCACAGGTGTTTCTACCTTGCTCTGTAATTCTTCATGGGTCCAATGTAGAATTCAATGCAATACGGGGAGTATTGCTTTACCAGCAATACGGGGAGTATTGCTTTACCAGCAATACGGGGAGTATTCCAATGTAAGTAATTATGGCAGTGACCCTCAGTGTTGCAACACGGCAATGTACAGAAAAACAGCTTTAAAACGTGCTCCAATCTGTCGTTACCAATCGAATGTGAACTTATTTATTGGGATAAAGTTGAAAATTGAGGAAATCTGACGGATTGGGATAGTATGTTTCCGTTATCATCTTAGGGCAACGGAACACTAAAAATACGTCGAAATAATCTATTTTTTAATTTTAATTTAAAAATATGGTGATTTTAAAACCAGTATGTCATTTTCATATTTCCATCAATATCACGTTGCGTTTCTATGACGCTGGATTGGCGGCGCACGAGTTTGCGCATAGAACTGCGCCTCATGTCCGGCATGTCTGCGACTTCGTCTTCCACTAACGGCGCCTGTGTCAGTTCCAGTTGATCTAAATTTTCGTAGGACTCCGCATCTGATATTTTTCTGGAAATTAATAAGTTGTTTTTCTATAACTTTACCGAATTAACAATTAAAGTCATTTGGCATTTTTTGATAAGACCATTTTTAAAAATGTTGATTTTTTAAAGGTGACCGAAACGTCCTATTCCTATTTCGATACCTTCAATCATTAAATTGAACTTGGCTCGATTGGTCACTATAGACTAGTATAGACCAACGATCGCTATGTCGCGAGTGCGAATGCTAAGTAGGGGTCCGATTCCCAGGTCGGGAAAAATGTTGTTGGGATTTTCTTTGTAGCACGGAGTCTGGATTTGTGACTGGTTGAAGCTAATAGGCTCGCCCCCATTAAAACAAACTGACGAAATGTGAGTAGACTATTCCTACCTATTCTTCAGCCTATTTCTTTTTTTTATCGCAAAATCAGCAAATGAGTCCTCCCAGCCGCCCAGGGCAGGGCGGGAGGGACTGTCAGACTCGTACTGATTAAAATCCATGGAGCCCTTCATTAGCCCTTTACGTTCAAGTGTCAGGGTAATTCGGTAAGTCCCGGGACCAACCTCTGCCTAATCCTGAGAACGTTTGAGAATACTGATATGGAGCTGCTACGCTTTCGTAGGCTGAATCGTAGCACTTCGCAACTCCATCCTTATAAACGGTGCCATGAAGTGCTACGATTTTTATGAATTGTTTAAAAAGCGTATATTTCCATTAACAAATTTAATATTTTATATTAAAACTGTGTGTCATTGTTATAAACCAACGTATTGTATAATCGTAAGTATAATTTCTCTAAACTAATTTTATTAAGATGAAGAGTTTGTTTGTTTGAACGCGCTAATCTTAGGAACTACTGGTTCGAATTCAAAAGTATTTTTTTGTTGGATAGTCCATTTACCAGGGAACGAAGCTACGACGAATAAGCAGCGTTGGTAAAATCACGGGTAACATGGCAGCTATTACTATAATATAATTGACGTCCCATTAGTGGCCATTAGAATCTTTCAGTAATTTTTACACAAACATCCACTATCCATAATCGACTTACTGTCGAGCTAACATACAAATTATAGACTATAACTGATAAGATACGAACTCGTTTTCTGTTCAGTGATGTTCGTTACGGGGCCTCTACGCTTTCGTAGGCCGAATCGTAGCACTTCGTAGCAAAGGGCAAAGATGATGCTACGAAGTGCTACGATTTTTGTTTGCTATCGTTGCCCTGCACTACGAATTTTTTCCTATGTCGTGGGTGCGTTTTAAACATACAAAAACAAACAACCAGATCCAGAACAGCTACTTGAAGGTACTAGAAAATTATATTTTTTCCGGGCGGGGCTTAATGTACAGACGCCAACACATCAAGCTAACACAATCTGTCAGAATTTTTTTGATAGATTTTTAACCTTATTACAATAGTGGAAGGTTAATTTTCGATTGGTAAAATTTGGCAAATTCGAGTAAGCTGGCGTCTGGACTTTGGTTTTTTAGGGTTCCGTAGTCAACAAGGAACCCTTATAGTTTCGCCATGTCCGTCCGTCCGTCCGTCCGTCCGTCCGTCCGTCCGTCCGTCTGTCCGCAGTTTAGCTCAGAGACGCACAGTACTAGAGAGCTGTAATTTGGTGTAAATATACGGATTTGTTGTGCCAAGAAAGTGGTAAAATAAAATCACGTAAAATATTTTTTTTTAGGGTACCTCCTGTACACGTAAAGTGGGGATGTTTTTATTTTTTTTCGCGTACCCCTTAGTGAGGGGTATCATTAAATAGGTCTTTAAAAAATATTGCGAGTTTCCATTAGCAATTTTTTGATAAAAAAATTCGTTTGTGAAATATTAAGCTTTAAAGTGCTAAATTTTGCTCGATTCGAGTGTCCCCCCCCTCTACCAGCTAAACGGTTATGTTTGGGGGTGTGAAAAAATTTACAATAGTAGTATATATAACGAAGTTTAAAAGAAAATTATCGTGACTAAGTAGGCTTTACAACTTTACGAGTAATAGTCGACCAACTTATAAAATGTACTTGATATCATATTTTCTTAAACAAAATGTATCGGAGACAACTGCAAATGTAAGTTTGTCAACTTTATTTTTACAGCTTTTCTAAGTATGTTTTTACCCTAGGTAGGTTTTTATCGTCAACTATTTTTAACTAAATTCAAAAAAAGGAGGAGTTTCTAAATTCGTCCTAATCTTTTTTCTTATGTATTTTCCCCGATTTCTCAAAGACTCCTGGACCGATTTTGAAAATTCTTCTTTTTAAAATTAAATTCAGCGAATCAGTTTAGTTAGTTTGCATAAGTATTTTGATGGGCAACTACGGAACCCTACACTGTGCGTGGCCCGACACGCACTTGGCCGGTTTTTTTTTCATCAGGATGAGTTATTTCAAATTCAATACTTCTGATATGTCTGATCTAAGACATATCTAGGTCCATTTCACTATCTGTTGCCATTGACATTTTTAATCTCACCTTTGATCACCACAAGCCATGCAGTCAGCATAAGTCCAATCCTTGCCGAACTGTTCACCTTCTTCTGCCGTTTGTGGTAGCGAGGTGTGCAATGTTTCGGGCAAGCGAAGAGCACTCAGCCCTCCTACTACCGATACAGCACCCATGACTACTAGAGGCAGGACGAGGTTACTTGAGCCCTGTGAGGCGAAATATCCCAATTAATGTAATTCTATTGCAATAAGTTTATGAAACATTTTGTGTTGATTGCAAATACGCCTAGTTAGTTGCCAGGATAAAAGAATGATGGCCGAAAAAGGTACAATCACCTTCTTTAAGTGGAGTTTATAACTGTTAGATTATCTCAGAATATTATATAGGGTAAAGTACCCAACTGCTGACCTCCCACCAACTATTGACCGCATAACAGTTTTTATCAAAAATAATAATAAATCTTCTTGCAGTGCTGCTTAAAGAATACAGAAAATGAAATATAATTTATCTTGTAATTTATTGGCGTCACAGAAAATTTAAATAAAGCAATAATGGGTCATTTTCACAAAAACTGTACATTGATAAAAATGTATCGAAATTTATTTTTTTGTTTTAAATCGTTTTTTTTCATAAAATTCACAAGTGGTATTCTTTTCTGTATATGAAAATAATAATAGAACCTCTTGTTCTGTTTTATTTTATGAAATATAAGTAATTTAATGCCCTTTGGAAGCAAAATTTCTTCCATTCCGCAACTATAATGTTTCGGTTATAAAAATAAAATAAAATATTCTTGGATTTATTTAACTGGCATTATTTGTTACTAATGTTTTGTACTTCAATATAAAATAAGAAACAATTAAAATCACTTACAAAAAACATACATTTTTATCAATTTATTTTCCATTACGTTACTCTTTGGACGAAATCAGTCAAATACTTTTTGGTATTTACTCAATTAGGAAACATTATAGGAACTTTTTTAAATGTATATACATCAAATTTATTACCCTTTAAATTGTTAAAATTTGATGACGATCAGATGGAATTTCGCTCTAAAAATAATATTTAAATCAAAATATAAAATAGGACAGTCACGGAATTGACTGTACTAGTAACGGAATAGAATTCTTAAGACTAGTGTACATTATCAATAAGAATAATTATGAACTTATACAATGCCTTGTTTTGTTTGAAATGTTATTCCTATACTCTCTTACGAAGTTTTCAGTTATTGTAAATACACCTATGTTTGAATGAACATATATATTTGAATAAAAACAACATTATAAATATATTTTTTAATTCTTATTCAGAGATACAAAGTGACATGAATAATATAATGTACCATCTTCCTAAGAATTCCATTCCGAAACTTTTTACTTCCAATTCTACGTTACCTGCGTTTTGGTAACGGAACGGAAGTATAATTCTACCCTTGAACACTATTATTTTATTTAAATTTAACTAACACATCAGACCAAGAAACTTGGTATCAAATTGGGTTCACTAAAAGCTCATAAAGATATCAAATAATTTGCAAGATATAGAATTCAGTACTTTCTTCGAAATTGGTTGCGGTTGTGGAATATCAAAAACGGACCGTTGTAAAGCACGTGTTTCATCGTTTGCCTGGTTTGCCGTCAAAATGGTAATTTTGGTAGAAACAGCCATTGACAGCTTTACAAATGTTGCCAATTGACAAAAAATATGCATAAGTGGTAGTTTACATTGCAAACTTTCGTAAAAAATGGGGTTTCGGAAAGGAATTTTCCACTTTAGCTAATTTATGTCCTCACATAAATATAATTATTTAAAATATTTTGTGTAATATTACACTGTTTGTGCAATTATTAAATAAAACTTAAACAACTATACTTTCAGAAAAATCAATCAAATCAGTATAGATAAGTCTACAAAATATGTAAAATTTATGTTATTTTACTGTGATTTGTAGTGGGACAGCGCTAAAATAGGTACCTTCTACTAGTATTTTTGAAAATTTTGGTAATATGACTGTGTTTTTATTTAGAAACACTATATAATATTGTTAACAACTAACCATAGATCCCTATTTTCAGTTTTGATTTACTTAAATGTGGAAATTATTTGTTAAATAGTTAAGAAAAGTTGTGGGACACCCCCAAAACACGATTGTACAGTTTTTGTGAAAATGACCCTAATGCGTCAATAAACCTATGATAACAAAATACACTCCTAAAATCATCAAAAAATTTAACAATTTGCTAAGCTGACGGTTGTTTTCAATGTCATTTTATTTCAGTTTTACACGATACATTCCTTTGAGTTTGGTATTTTTTGGTTATTTAAGACAGACACAATGCTTTTCCACATGATTTTCAAGTTTTAATGAGCGTTAACTTGTTAAAATGATGAGGTCAATATCTGGTACACTCAAATGTATGAATAACCATTTTTTTAACATGGCATGTCAATAGCTGGTAATTTACCAAATGTACGAGAATACCAGTTACTGACACCACGGTGTGTACGTAAAGTTCATTTTTAATGGTGAGGTAGCTTAACTTTAATGCATCTGTATTAAGCCCATGGGCGTTGGCACCCCTAAAGGTGTGTATCTGCATATTCACAAACATAAAAAATACCTTACGTAGTAACCTGACTACCTAGCATAATTTGAGTGAGGTACTTAAATTTTCGGTCTACTGTCACATTTTGGATCCTTCTGAATATTTTAGACTTTTAGACTTACTAATATTATAGGAAAAGTGAACGGCTGAATGGATTTTGACACAATTTGGCAAGCAGATTATTTTAAAACCTGGTTAAGTGGGTGTACCTGGACGCAGGATAATTTTTATGTCGGTATATGGTCCAGTGGGACAATTGCAGAATATAACACGAGCAATGCCGTAGCCACAGGTTGGTTTAATGCATAAAATGACAAAATATACCCTAACCTGCATGTTTAGGCAAAGTGTGAGCTAGTTTTTTATTTGTATCTATGTTCTATTCATTTGTGAGGTCTTTTACATAAGTTTAAAAAGTTAAAACCGTCTTATGTAATTAGGAAAATATTAATTCAAAGGTTTTGAAACTCACTTTGTAGAACTAAAGCCGTGTTCTTTCAATTTATATTTTGCCGGCGAGTATTTTTATATCTGCTGCATAATACAGAACAGTGAAATTAATAACTACTAATAAAGAAGAAAAATTGGACAAAAAGTGATAAAAACTACAACAAAAAGTGATAAAAACTACAAAATTTCAAAATTAAGTGCAAGAATATTATTGACGGCGTTTGAAGACTGAAGACCTATAGTGTGAAAAAAGAAAATGAGAAGGGCTATAAGACAGCTTTGTTTGTTTTTTTGTCAAATAAAACCTCGTATCACATTCATAATAAAAATTATTTGAGTTTATTCTTATACTACAGGAGGTCAAAAATGGTCATTTGCATGATGAAAATTTGGTACAAGCATGTTAATAACTGGTCAAATAGCCTGTTTTTGCTAAACTCGAGAAAAAAAAACACTACCTTTGTATGACTGGAAATAATGTTTTAGTTACATTCTCCAATGTTTATTTTATCTTCCAAAAACATTAATTTCCACTTGCAACTCGTACATTAGTTTATTTTGCGAAAGAAGCAAGAAAAACCGCTTAAGGGGTCAATAGTTGGGTGTTTTACTCTATATGTATTTTATTATAAAGAACAGTTCATTAGTCTACTGTCCTACCTGCAGGGATAAGATCCCTTCTCATACAGAACAAGAATTAATAAACATTCATTTATAACAATCCTTACTCGATTAAGGATTTAAGGCATTTATTTTTAGTCAGTACGTCTTCTAGTCTGGGGACTCATTTGATGATTTTACCACGCTAAAAAAAACAAAAGATACGACATACCAAGATTATCTTTGCTGTAAGGAAAGTAATGACAACTAGGAAAACATTTCTTCGCTGAAATTGGTAGAGTAAGATAAGGGAAATCAAAATTAAATGATATCAGTTTTTTTTTTGCAATTTTTCAAAAATTCTAGATAGAGAGTTTTCTAAAAGAATGTTAATTATTTAAATGTTAGGTAAAGCGATTAAACTGTAAGTATAAAGTAGCACTACATAGTTAAAACTAGTAACTCTCACGTACTCTTTATCAACATACCGTGGAAGGAGACATACAGGTAGCAATTAAAAAAACAATTATTAGAATAGTTGTGAACGTAATTTGATCATACCGGTTTGGGTCCCTACTTTGATAGTTTTACTAGTCAAATACTAGACAGAAAACAATTCTAAATGAAAATATGAAGAATTCTACGTCAGTCATCGCGAGTGATCAATTTTTGTATTAACAAACCCTATTAAGGGTGATTCTTGAAACGTGGGCAATACTTTATACTTGAAGTGTTCTTAATAATTCTCTAAAGTTATCGAGTTGTCCGGGTATGATTGTATAGAGCGGTTGATTTTTTTTACACTACTTTGTGATTGGTACCATAGAGAAAGTTTATCATTCTCACGAGTAAGGGTCAAGACACACCGAGACGCGACGCTACGTGCATATTTTAATAGAGGTATTCAAAATGTAACTTTATTTACTGCACGAAAAGATACAGTCATGCAGTATCGTTACGTCATTACGTCGCGTTGCGCGCCGGCGCTCAGTGTGAACTGACCGTTACATACGCCTTTATGGTATTGGCTACATTAAACAAATCACTCAGTATACTTCTAAATGCAGCTAATCTTTCAAGCTCCAAAATATTCGACTACTTAGGTTTTGGAAATAATTCTTACCAAGTAGTTTATAAAAGGTATTATTATCAAACCCAAGCCGCCAATGTATGCCGAAGTTCCGATACCAACGCCTCTCAATTCCGTTGGGTACAATTCTCCGGCATAAGGATATATTATTAAGAAGGACGCAGATATAAAACACTTGGATATTAAATAGAGGATAAGGGTTTCCGTACGAGCATCTGGAAAATTATTTAGGTTCTATACATATAAGTGGGCAACTATTTACAAGGGTAGTTGTTATGTTAAGGTAGTGCTTACCACTGGGGAGTAGTACGGTCACTATACAGAATATTCCACTTATAACCATAGACAAGCAAAGTGGCCATCTTCGTCCAATACGGTCCATAAGTACCCAACAGACGAGGTAGCTTGGTATTTCGACAGCCGATGATAAAAAAAAGCTCATGTACTGGTTTTCTCCTATAGCCGGCCCGTAATAGCTGAGACCCACGTACACCATCTCTGATGCGCACCAGTTTAGAGTTATCAGAAATGTTTTTAGTCTCATGTTTGGCGTCCGACACAGAGCGAACACACTCACAGTTTTAGCCTCTGTAACTCCCCTCTCTTTTTGTTCTATGATATTCTTTTGAAGTTTATTTGTAAACTCTTCTGGCAATTCTTTCCCATTGACTCTGGCAATGGTTTTTAAAATACTGTTTGCTTCTTCAAGCCTTTCACGCATCAGTAACCATCGAGGGGACTCCGGTAATACGAACCAATACAAATAATAAAAAAAGAAAGGTACTGATGTAGCCAGGGCGAGGTTTCTCCAGTCTCGTAGGAAGTATGTGACGATGGATAATAATATCAAACCCAAAGTGTAAAAAACACAAGTCATTACTGTTACAAAAGATCTGTAGTTTGGACCTGCTAACTCCAAAGCTGAAAGGGATAATCATTCATATTAATTCTCGCTGTATTAAGTGAATTCATTAGGTATCATTTTAATTTTCACGAATACTTACAAATAATAAAAGGTATCTGATAAACCGCGGGAATAGTGAGTCCCACGATAACTCGTGCCATTGTCCAGAACCAGAACTCATGAGCATACGCAGTCATCAAACTTCCAAGCAGCAGTGTGCTTAGACAAAGAAAAAAAGATTTCTTGCGTCCTATTCGATCGTTTAAAATCCCAAACGTGTATACTCCAACTGGTCCTCCAATATTTAAAGCAACCAGACCAAGCGTGGGGTAAACGTCGTACTCGCAAACTAGATCAAACTGAAAGAAATATGATTATATTTGTATATCTTTAAATACAATATGATATTGATAAAGATAAAATGTATGAAGAATGTTTCGTTAAATAGTTACATTAACCGTTACTCCGTGGAAAATGTGTTCTGGGACCTATGGAATTTTCCATTAGTTTTGAAGCTGACCCCAACTTCAAATCAGGAAAAGATTTGATAGATGATAAAGAGATTTCAGGATTTTGACCAAAGGGATGGACTGTGTTGTGCAAAGGATAAATGGCTTTTTTATCCATGTAAGTTCATCAAATGAGTTCTCCAAGACAAGAGAGGAAAGACTGTCAGACTTGACTGACTGTGACCATTCAATGCCTGATAAGACGATTCTGCTATCGGACAATATGGCTTCAATGGATATTGTAACTGCTGACATAACGAGTAGTCGAAAAGTATTGAAAATAATACATTTTCCTTATTTATGCATGAGAATAAGGATAGAAGTAGGATTATAATAATTATTTGTGCAACAAGAGAGCAAAGTCGTTTTTTGCTGCGAGTGCTGATTTTGAATCTTGAGCAAGCGAAGGATTCAAGGATTGAATCACGAGCGTAGCGAGTGATTCTAAAGTTGAATCCTGAGTGTAGCGAGAGATTCAAAGGCACGAGATGCAAAAAACTTTGCTCTCGTGTAACACACATAACTTTTCACTTCAGCAGCGAGAACACTTTAGGAGATAAAATAATAAATAGGAATAGATTAAAATAACTTTTTTTTTAAAGTAGCTTTTAACAATAAGTAAATACTCCGCATTGTAGATAATCGTCTCGTCTGTGATAAATCTAAAAAATAAGATAGCAACACCGTCTCCGAAAAACTGCATGCGCCCTTTGTTAAGTCTCCATTCATTGAAGACATGGTATGGTTTCAGATATTTAGTTAGAGTTAGGAAATTTAATTCTGCATTAATAATTTGTTGTTTTAAATGGTTATGTTAAAATAAGTACTGTTCTCGTCGCTAGTTTTACGCATATTTTTGAAGTGAAAACTTCTTTAGCGGCGTTGTACACTTTTTCTGTAATGGGTAAAAAATTTAAAACTCGCGTCAGGGTCACGTGACCCTGATCGAAAATGAGTAAGACGTCATTCAAATTAAAAATAAAACATAGTAACAAAAAAGTTTTCACTTCTACCGGCACTCCTGGAGTGCAACCTTTTTTTTTTTTTTTTTAACTTATTCAACTCTTTACGCCAGCCATGAAATTTTATTTCCGCTCTTTTATTTTTAAATTAAGGCGTGTTCGGAAATAGCACCCATAATATTTTATCATTCAAAATATTTATTAACATAAATTGAAACTAGAAATAAATATTTACAGTAAATGCTTATTTTCATTTAAATACAGCAATAAGTTAAAAATTCAATAAAATACATTCGAAGACATTATTATCGTTTTGCATTTCTTTGGTTAGTACTTTCCGAACGTGTTTGTCTTTGAGACCAAATTCAAAATCGGAACTTCGAAAGGGCTGGTGTTTGTCTCTCTCTCTTTCTATTGGCGGGAAAGAGATAGAGTGTTAATGTTTCGAATTGTATGATTAACTCAAGGCTGAATATGATATTCGCGGCTTTTTTTAAAACAAAAATTAAAAAGCTACTTTGTCTCACTAGTGAGCAAAATCGCATTTTGCTCACTGATTTCAGGCAGCAAAACCAACATGTTTGAGCTACTGAAGTGAAAATAAAAATGTCATAGCTATTAAAGAGAAGAAACTTACATCAATAACAACGGATGATGTTACTTCGGTGGTGTCATATTCATAGCCTTCAGCACAATATTCAGTAGGCCAACTCTCGTTTACTTCTATATTTCCACCCAGCTCTATAATTTGAGTCCAATTTATGGCGTACCGTGAGCATTTTTGGAAGGTGGTATTGTCCTGAAAGTTAAACAGATCAGCGTAGTACTTACAAACGAATTTGAACCCACGACAAGCTGGGCAACAGCAGTTTTATATAATTTTGCCTTGCAGGTTGATATCAAAAGCAGGCTGCATTTACATTAGTTTAATTGGTCGATGAATAACTTTAAATAATTTATAGTTTACCAGTTCTAAACTGTAACTGATTTCATGTTGTCATTTGATTTGATGAGGTTTTGTGTGACAACCGAGACGCGCGTTAGATAAATGATAATCATGAAATAAGAGATAACGATAAAATCTTTTTAGAATACCTTTCGAGGAATTGATAATATTTTACGCTGTTGTTGCGTAAGATTGAGTAGCTCAAGTTCTGGAACTCTGCACCAGTAGTCTGGAACGTCTGTCATGAAGAGCTGGTTGAAAGCACAGAAGCCGCAGGGTAAGCAGGCTGGCAGGCACACGAGCCATAGCAGAAGCTTCTGGTACAGACCAAACTCCCCGATTTTAGGCAGCAAATCGTCCAAATCGATGGCCTCGTGTGTTTCGTCAGCCTTTAGAAATTGTTGTTTAATATTAGGTTAGAAATATATTTAAATCAATTAAATAAAGTACTTAACTAGTAAAAAATGCCTATATAAACATACAACATTTAAAATGTTTACAAAAATGACTAAAATAAAACTAAAATTAAAAAAAATATAGGGAGTCATAAAAGGTCATTATATTAGGTTGACTAAAACAGTTTTTTTAAGTTACGCGTCTGAAATTAGTATGAAACCCTACTATTGATAAAAAAAGAAAAATAATTTTCTGAGTAACTTATCTCACAGTGCATTTAATATCTAAAGATAGATAGATAGGGTCAAGATATATTTATTTTCTAAAAACATGAGTGAGCGTATACATATAGCATAGGTATATGTGTACATATAGCAGGTATTAAAATTAAACAATATAGCTACATGTTTTGCAATATAGGTAATAGCTATATCATAGAAAAATCTAGGTAAATTATAATGCGCTAACTGCACTGTCGTTATTAAAAAAATGTAGAATTTAATCAAATAAAACCGTAGCGAAACTGTATAGACTTCAAAATAATAGGTAATGTCTATAGTAGCTACATTGCTTAATCGAATGTTGTTTTTATTAGTCACACATTCCATACACTTATGAAGAAGTCATTACGTTTATAAACCGATGAAAACATCTAAAAAATATGAAATAAGTACCGATAGTTTCTCTTCCGTGCCGTAAGTTGTTGTGTTACTGCCATTTTTAGTCATCACACTCACTCACTATTAAAATTAGGGCATTAATAAAACTTCTATTTAAATGAGTACCATCCACGTTCAACGTTATGGTTTGACAGCCTTTAGTGTAACGGGAAGAAGCCATAAAGTATTAATTAAATTAATAGGAACTTACCTACGCATGCGATAGCATTGTACTATCGTTCAGCTTTAGCGTCAGCCAAAGCTAATGCTTAGTTGCTGAATTAAACCTGTTTGTAGGTCAATTCAGGGTGAGGGCATACCATTGATGTTGCAATGGTTTGTATCGATATGTAGAAATTAGAAGAATGCTACCTGTTACAACTATTCTTACATACTCCTTAAGCCTCTTTCAGAAATGAGTGATACAAGCACTCCGGTTATGGGTACTGTTCCTGACCTAAAGAATCTTCTCTTTTTCTTTGTCAAAAATAATACACATACAATTATATATTTTTTTGAAATATAGCTAAATTTTGTGTGTGAGTAGTATGTATCTAAAATATGCGGTAACATATCTTTTTTGTTTTAAATAACAAATGCACTTATTTAAAACAATAAATTACAGGTGGATTGAATGATGTAAGTTCATTTATTTTTCAATAGTAGGTAGGTACTATAAAATTGACCACAATTATAAACTCTTATGCATTTTTTTCTTCACCATAATGAGACCAGATCATATTTTTTATGTACCACCTTTACAGTTACCATACACTATGTGCACTACTTGTTTGCACTAGCGCCGGAATACACTGCATTGTGAACCTAAAACGTTGCTAATAAGAGATTTTCGTCTAAATTGAAATGCAGGTCAGGTGTTCTGAATCACGAAGCTGAGGTCTTGCTTCCCATTCCCACCCATGTTTGAGTAAATCTTATTAAGTTTTTCCATCAGAAACTAGTAGCAGCAACTGTAGCAGCTTGGAGTCTGGACTCATGTCCGGTTGATCACAATATGCACGAAATGTGAATGTCATATTAATTCATGTCTTTGTAACCCTTTGGGGAACAGGTGTGGTGTGATGTCATACAGGTAACAGATGTTATTTTGATTTTCTCTGAAAAACCTGTTTAATTTTTTCCTCCGTTTTATGCTTCTATGGAATACGCACAATCGCATTTTTTATGTAAGTAACATTGATATTGTAACTCGAAGGTATTTCATGTGTGAAGGTGAATATTATCAAAGTGGCGATGGCAGAGTCTCCGCTCCTGTGTCGGTTACACACAGGAGTGGATACTCCAACTCAACCTGCAACGAAATGTTGGGAAATAATAAGGACTGTGAACATGTGAAAATAAACGTCAACAATTGTTTTGTTAAAATATTTTATTTCTGAAACGTAGATAAAATCGATACAAGTAATTAAAATTCTTAGAGACATAACTTATAATTCTTTACATAATAATGAAACTGTGAAAATTGTCTAACCAACTGTATATATAACCTAACAACGAATGTGCGCTTTCAATAAGTTTCGTTGTAGGTGTATATAATACGTATCAACAGTCTCAACGCACGCTTTCCATGCCAATATTAATAAAGTATCTAACATACCATTTATATAGTATTAACCATATAAACAATTCGATTACGAGAGAATTGACTTCATAGGTATAAAATGAAGATTAAATCTTGTATAAAAATTTCAGTATTCATCGCTAGATTTTTACAATTTTAATAGAATAGGAAAATAATGCACATGCATTTTATTTTTGTCTTGTACATTTTGCAAGCATAACAACGTATCTACTTATAGGTAGGTATGCGTACTTTGTGTAATATTTGTAAAATTTTAATTAATATCATTATTACTTATATACACTTTCGAAACAAGTAGATACCTATATCTAACATATTTGTGCCTTTATTATCACTCGGGGTACGTAATATTTCAATCTCTTAATAATCAGCACAAACTATTAAAAATTGACAAATATAATTTATTATTTAAACTTTGACTTAGCAACAATAACATTTAGTAATAATAACGTCCCCGTAGCCTTCACAAGTGGCGGAAAGTTTTCAGATACCTAATTCGGTCAATCTCTACGATCTGATGCAGGGATGCTACATGGATGTAAGGTCTCGACAGCTGTACAGACAGCGTGGGGCAGAGTCAGCGTAGTGGAACTAACGACTTCCTCGGGGCTGTCACTATTATTATTTATATATATATATTTTCCTCCCACATGAACAAGCGACCATGAATTCTTCGAAAACTCTCTGCTTTCAACAACACCGCAGCTGTTAAAATTACATAAAAGGCGTTAAGCTTCATAATAGAAGGCATAAATAAACCTACAATATGCAGGTTTATAGAACAACGTGCTTCTTACATTCGAAGTTTCCGATTACCGGACACAAAACAGGTTCAATTCACTCCCGCACAAAACAAGTCGAAATTATTAGCTCGACGTAATATTTGGATAATGTTTTCACTCTTGTATCGTCATTCTTTGCACACTTTCACAACGTCAAACGTGTACTTTACACTAGCAAATTGAAGTCCTTATTGACAAATAAATACGTTTTCATTGGATGTGTAAATGTAACTCTCGTATTAAAAAGAAATAAAGAATAAATGTTATTTTAAACATTCGTCGCACATCAAATAATATTTGGACTATTCTGGTTCAAAAATTACAAATATTTACAAAAGTGTCGTTTACAACAGCATCGGGAAGAGAAGGCGCGCGTGCGCCACACGCCGATGCTACGTGAGCAGCTTGAAGAACATGATGCCCAGAGAGATGTTGATGAACAGCACTAGGATCACCAGCTGCTGCCGGGAGAACCAGTCCTGCGAACAGCGTGCAAAACGGTTATAAACGTTTGTAAGTGCAGAGGTCACTTAAATGTATGAAGTGCGTCGTAGCATTCGTAGCCATTTCGTAGCACTTTCGTAGCACTTCCGTAGCACCAGATAAATGTTCAGAATAATGAAACGAATGAGTATCTAACCTTAACTTGCGGACTAACTAGGTAGAGCAGAGGGTTGGCCCTTAGTTTCTCGGTTTCCTCGTGCATGCGGCGCACCTCCTCACGCCGCGCCGAGCCGAGGGCCGACACCTCCTCGCGGGACATGCCGCCGCCGTCCGGCATGCGGGGCATCCCTGCCACGTCCGGCAACGACTTCTTACGCTGAAGGGTCTGCGGCGTGCTTAGCATCTGGAAATACATAATAATCTATTAATTATAAGGCGGGCCGTGCGTCCAACGGGTGTAATTCGTATTCTTATAGATATAAATCATGTAAACTTTGATTTTCAGTGACATTCTACAAATATTCGTAATTATAAGTAAAAGTCTCAGTTAGCCTTTCAAACAGTAATGTAAATAATATTTTATTTCAGACGTAAAGAGAGGACAAAGAGAACGAAGTTATATGAAGCAAGAAAGAAAATATATATTTAAAAAAAAGTTCTTTCATCAGTCGGAACATGTAATATGTGGATATTCTGCTGGATATATCGGATATATATCTAGCAGAATATCCGCAGAGATAAGAGTATATCGGAAGTTGACTGCTGGGAAAAGTCTACGCAAATTATAATAATACATCTACGCAAATAATATAAATAAGAAATACATTCTGATGCAATTGTGCAAAGTTTGTCGTTGCTTTCTATTAGCAATCAGTACTACTGTGATTTACAGATAACAACACTTAAAAACTTAAAAGAAACCGCATTAATAAATCTAATGATTAGTATCGTGTCTTACATATATTATGTATTATAAATAAAAAGCCGAAAGTTTGTGGTGAGGATTGATGGATGGATGTTTGTTATTCTTTTACACAAAAATTACTAAATGAATTTGATTTAAAATGCAGATGTTATGTGATGTATTCATAACTCTTTTATCCCGGTAGTACAATTTCCTGGAACAATTACCGAATTCCAAGGATTCCTTAAATACATAAGCTATAAGTATATTTATATAGTCATCAGTGTAGCTTTTTTGCACTAGTGCGGGAATGAAGTAAATATCATCACGCTCTAAACAAATTGACTGTATTATGAACCTAAAAGCGGTGTAATAAGAGTTAGAAAAATAAGTAGTTGTGTTTAGATTTGTCGGAGATCTGGCCCCGAGCGAGGACCGTTTAGAAAAACAAGTTGATTTATCTGACGATGACGTTACAAACTTATTCGATGAAATTTCAATTTATAGGAAAACGGTGTGCCTATTTGCGTAGAGACCAGTAGTCTAAGTGTAGATGCATACTCTTTGACCTTTAAATATCACAGGTACAAATACAGCGCACCTGTACGTCCGTGTTACATTATGCTGATGTGATTGATTGATCTTAGCGAGTATACATTACAGTAAGCGAGGTCAACATTTGATCACTGTAGAGGTTACATGATATACTAATTCAAAGTACTCGTTAATGGATATGTTATGCGAGTTAGTTTACCTCCACGGGAGGCACGTTAATCCAACTCTCGGAAGCTCGCCTGGCGAGGATCGCCGGGGAGCACATGAGATCCTCTTCATCATCTTCCTCGCCTTGGTACCACATTTTCAATAATTACACAGTTTTATCCAATTCTACGAATCACGGCTCACAAACTCTCCACATGTTTTTCAGACTTATATAAAGGTACAGTGGCACCTTTTGCGTTACGTATTTATTAATGTTTTACAATTAATCGCGTGTAAATTGGACTTGTGAGTAACTTGCAAAGTATTTTTTTGAGATTTAATGTATTTTAGTTATATATAGCGAAGAGGTGATACACGGAAAGCGGCTGCGAGTGACTGTCTCAAATTAGAAATAGAACGGGCTGAGCGCTGAGCCGAGCCCCGCGCGCACCCGCCCGCCCGCCTACTGCCTAGTGCCGTGTCATTACTAAACTTATTGCAATGGCATTCGCGCATCCATCGCGGTCTGATTTGCGTTAGTACCAATCATCTTCGTTTAACTAGTTCATTTTTCAGCTTTGAAATATTAGACCATTAATACTTTGATCTACTGATAAAGCAGTAACTTAATCAAAATAAACATATAATTCATCTATAAACAAATGATCCAAATAAACTAAAACGTGCTTCTACAACTATTTAGCTGGACCGTATTTTAGTGCCCAGTTATTTAGCTGCACGATAATGTACAATAACCTGAGTGACCTTGTTCATAAATTGCGCGTAACGATTGATTGAGGGCGACTTGTCTGTCTATTATCTAACACAATTAGTAGCACTTACAGTTTCACATATATTATCTATTAAAAGATAATGCGAATATTTTTATTTTTCATACTTTACGCTTGCTTGAGAAACAATGAATAAGCTACTTAATGCTGCTATATCAGAACAAAGCAGTAGTATGGCATTATGGCTACCCAATGTTTATAGAATAATTAAATATTTATCCACCATTTTTTGCTGCATTTGCAACAGCAAAATTGCTCATCGCCCACCCCTAAAGCCCTTCGTACATAACGCGATGCAAGTCTCCGATACCTTTTGTTTTTGGTATCCATTGAGGCGTGTCTACGTACAAACTTCTAAGAATTTGTATTGCTATAGTCGCATGGAGACCAAAGTCGTAAGGTATACGAGACTTGCGTGGCGTTATGTACGAAGTGACAAACATTTTGACTTTGCAACCGCTTCTAAATTGTCGTTTTCGTTTAAAGCAAAATATGAGTTTCTTTTTAATGTGTAGTTGGACACAAACCAATCTTTTGTAGTTTTCGAGGTTGATGTGAGAACAAGACAAAGATATTTCAATAATGTTTACCAACCACTGGGGTTATTTAAATGCCTGACTTGTCTAGCGGTAAATCTTATTGGGCATACATAATTTAACAGTCCAGAAATTGCTATATCGTAGCAGCTCTAGTCGGTGTATTACACCATAAAACCGTATGGGGACAGCGGAACTTAAATAAAATATTTAAAAATTGTAACCCTATCCCCATTGAATGCGATGGAAATAATGTTTAGGAATAATAGGTTGATTGGTAGTCGGGTGCTTTCCTTGAAATAGATGATACTTACTAGACCTAATTTGCAACAATAGTAACCTCGAGAACATGGGGTTTAAACTGACTTGTTTTGGAGACATTGAACTTTAAAGTTTTTTGAAAAATTTCAATATATACTTAATCTAATATCTTTAAACGAGCAATTTTTGTATATTTATTTATATATATTCAGGATCTCGGAAACGGCTCCAAGGATTTTCATGAAAGTTACAGATTAGGAGTTTTACGGCTTAAGGAATCGATTTATGAAGGTCCCAGGCTCGAGAAAAGCTCAGCCCAAGATATAGACATTTTAAAAACTGAGCGAAGCTCAGTCAACCAGTTATTAATAGATAAAAAACCGCACGCAATTACGTCCCGCAACTGAGGCTTTCTCACGATTTTTGACGTTTTTGTGATGTAGACTGGAATATGATGGATAAAATTAGTTCCTGGTAAATATAGTCGCGTGACTTACTTGTTTAGGTATATAAAAATCAGTTGCTGTTCTTTAGTCTAGCTAAAACTTGAAAACGGCTGGGCTATTTTTTCTACGTTTTTGTTTTGAATTATAAAAGTTCAGAAGGTGATTTTAAGGCGGTACGAAGTTTGCCGGGTAGCTGTAGGTACCTAATCAAAATACACGCAATAAACCCTCATCTGTGGTCAAGGATTTTCACGTTTTTGTGACATAAACTGGAACTTTGATATTAATTTGATAATAAACATTAGATCCTCGTTACAAAACTTTACATAGTTTATAAGCTATGATAAACAGGATCTCGGAAACGGCTCCAAGGATTTTCATGAAAGTTACAGATTAGGAGTTTTTCGGCTTAAGGAATCGATTTTTCAAGGTCCCAGGCTCGAGAAAAGCTCGGTTCCCAAGATATAGACATTTTAAAAACTGAGCGAAGCTCAGTCAACCAGATAATAATAAATAAATAACCGCACGCAATTACGTCCAGCAACTGAGGCTTTCTCACGATTTTTGTGATGTAGACTGGAATATGATGGATAAAATTAGTTCTCGGTAAATAGTCGCGTGACTTACTTGTGTATGTATATAAAAATCAGTTGCTGTTCTTTAGTCTAGCTAAAACTTGAAAACGGCTGGGCTATTTTTTCTAGTTTTTGTTTTTAATTATATTTTGAAGTTCAGGGAAGGTTTAAAAGGTGATTTTAAGGCGGTACGAAGTTTGCCGAGTCAGCTGTAGGTACCTATAATAAAAACAAAATACACGCAATTACGCCCCGCAACCCTCAACTGTGGTCATAGGATAAGGTTTCACGTTTTTGTGACATAAACTGGAACTTTGATATTAATTTGATGGATAAAATTAGATCCTCGTTACAAAACTTGTACATAGTTTATAAGCTATGATAAACATAGGATTACGGATCCTGGAATGACGTCGTCTCGTGGGATAATTACCGACCTTTACTATGCGGGGAACGCGGTGAAAATAATTACAACTTTCGTACCTTTTCAGAAACAAAAGGATGACTTATAATTTTGGGAGTCCATTTAATATTTTTACATCTCTCATATCCGGTAAGTAGGTCCTTATTACCCTCAAACGGGGCTTGTAAGTAACCAATTAGCGCTCTAAAGGTAATAGTTCATCCTTATGTAAGTAATTAAAAAAAAGTCTTCACTTTTCAGCACATCAACCAATACTGCAAGTCATGCAAAATTCAGTCGTTTCGTATGAGTATATTAGGCAACAATTTTAAATATTGAATGGCGAAGCTTAATTTCGTTCTTAACAAAATAAAATTAAAAAAAAGATGAAAAAAGGCGGGAATAGAAAACTTTTACTAATCTAGTAGTGAAGGTTTTTTTCTACTAATTACTTTTCTTTTATCACATAGTTAAAAAATCGGTCTCTATTTTCGATTCGGAAAAAACACAAAATTTTTTTTTTTCAAATACTGTCCATATTTCAATAGGAACCTTGTAGAAAGTTGCTTAGTAAGTATGTATAACTACGTCAAACTGCGGGGTCAGTTAAAAATTTCCGCGTCGAAAGGGGTTGGGAACACAGCGCGGTCGTTCCGCCCTAGGTCATTTAATCGAAAATTTCATCACCAATTAACCCCAATTTAATTTATCTAAAATGATTGATCGATAAACAAGCTACCATAAAGTATAAATATGTCACCCATTTTACCTAATTCTCACTTATTTTTCTACCTCCAAAGTCAACACATCATAACGTTACGGCAGCCTTGTCAGTAATTAGCAAGCTGTTTGTGTAACTGAGAATTCTCAGAAATGCATTGTTTTTGAGTAATGTTTTTGACACGAATTTCAAAGATCAAGGTATGTTTATTACTAATCAGTTATTTTTTTAAGTTTTATATTACTTATTGTGACGTATTTTTACTTGCTACGCCGCACAATTTTTCTACCAAACATTTATCTTATAGTTGAGTTCGCATAGAACTACAGAAAATGTTAACCATAATCGAATACTCTCGCATATCTTATTTAAAGATTGAACTGTCTATTTTGAAAATATAAAAGGTTTGTCTACGTTCTGTTGCATCTTTAGTTGCTATTTAGCCTCTACGACCGCGTAGGCTCTCTCGTAGCACGGTCTACGAAAAAAAAGCGTTATTTTTTTTTGTAATTTGGTTAAATGTTCTTTCTCAAGGATACATTTGAACTATGAGATTAGGTCTGCCATAACTGGAACTGTTCCTCAGAAATATCAACACATGTCGGAAACTATTCTAGCTTCACTGGGTGAGGTCGAAAGTGTAGACATTAAGAACTTAGATATAGTAGTGATACTCAATATATGTAAAAGTATTGATAGATTTTGGAAAATTGTCTCTAGAAGTAAATCATAATTTTTGCATAAGTACTCAGATTGGTTAAATGAAATTGAATGTGTTGAATCAGTAGTAAGTGGTAATGAGAAGTGCATTCAAGAAAACGCGAACCTGCCCGTGCCGGGCGGGTTTTAATATTGATTCGGATAAATTTAAAGAATATTCTTTGGAAACCGCGCGGCTTATGAATACTTACGCAGCTCAGATTACTGGTCTTCGGAGACTTCCCAGTAAGCAAAAGAGTGTTATGTCGAGAATTTGGTTTACATTGAAATTAGGTTGGTTGTTGTCATAGTGATTTGTTGTGGTTATGATAATGATGATGTTTGTAAATAAATATTGTAGTTTTAGTTTTCTCGTCTTTTGTTGCAAATTATGTATTTAAAATATATAAAAGAATATGTATTTCATAATAGGCACTTAGCGTAAGGTATAAAACTTATGACCGCTCTTGTTCGGCGCTTGGACTACCGTGCACTGGGGTATTTTTCGAACCCACATAATCACGGCTAGAGATGGGTAACTCAGGAGAGATAGATAAAATTGATATGTATCATTCCGTTTCACTCACTCACTCTTTGTATCAGTTCAAATCCGAATGTAGGTTTTTTGTCTCAGTGTATCCAAGTGTATCTTTTGCAACTCGTTCAATCGTCGTCCTTTTGTATCTGTATCGCACACACAAGCATGAACGGCTAGCGACACGGTGTCTCTTCGTTCGGAGAGTCCCGGCTTCTCTTTCGCACCCCCTATTTAGAATGTCCTGTCGCACTCTCTCCATAGCGACGAGAGTATGACTTTGACCATTATAAACTGATATACGTGAGTAAAAAAGGATAAATAACTCTGTTACTGGTGCGTAGGGCTTAAAGTCGTAAAGCGGTACGTGAACATTGCAAATATTATACTGGTTTCCTTTGTAAAGCACTTTGCTTAAAGTTTTAGTAAACAATGCAAACTAATTACAGTCTTAAAGTTATTGCTATTAGGATCAAGATAGAAAAAAAAGAAAAAATAATATTTGCGATTTACTAAATAAATATTCAATATTTTTTTAGTTAAAGCTCGACCTGCGTCCGGTCCGTGCGTCATCAATGTTATTGTTATCATACGGGTTCGGAAGTCGGAAGTGATTTGATAGTTATTGTTTTGTTTTCGTTGCATCGACAATCAGTACGTAAACAATTTTACAAATAAATAAAAACAATACCTACCTATGTCGACTCCGTACTAAAAATCAAATTTCTTTGAGATCAATCATAAAATACGAGTAAATACATAAAAAAGTACGAAATAAGTAGTACCTACCTACAATAAATCATAACAGAAAGATACGTAAGAGCAAGCAGTGAAGCAGCTATGGGCACAGCACGTGCATCTATCTTTCTATCTATGCTCTTACTGATTCATTGGATTGAATTGATCAATTGAGCGAAGCGAACCACGCTGAACAGTGTATCAGTGCAACGTCGTCGCTTCGTTTCGTGCGCTGATACAAATGATACAAAGATACAAATGAGTGATACATATCCCAGTGATCGAAAGATACATTTCAATCTTTTCTTTTCAGTGATACATATTGCCCATGTCTAATCACGGCTCTTTTTTAGTCCTTGTACCCTTTAACGTAGTTGGATTACACGTGATAATTATTTCAATCACATTAATCGGTTTGAATTCCGACATGATGAAATGTTTACTATTTTGCCCAAGCATTCATAAATCTATTGACACCTCATTTATTAAAATCGTACTCATTAAGTAAAATTGTAGTTTAGGGGCTACGGTGTCACATGCAATCATACTACTTACATTCATAACCTTCCTTTTCGCGTATTAATTTACACATACATTAAAAAACACAAACATTTTCTTCTTTGCGGGGTTTGAACCCGCGCCACGCTGCGCAGCAGTCGATAGTTCAACCACTTAGTGGCTTCGAGTCGAAACTTTTACACCTGGCTGGGCTAGAAAAAAATATGACCCGAGCTATGACCTGTTTTCCGAAATATTTATTATTTTCTGGTCTCTACGAAGGGTCTCTATTTTGCCTTCACCTAACGTGCATTGCCTGATTACTTTGCAAACTTGCATCAAAATGTACCTTCTGTTTATTAAGCCATGATAAATCTTATTCAAAGAGATCTACTTTTGTTTTAGATGCGGACTTCATATTTCGATAAAGAAATCACACAATTAGGCCATGAACTTTTTCACAGTCTCTCCTTCCCCATGCTGTTGCTTGTATTTCTATTGAACCTACCTTGCGTCCTCCTCCGCCTCCGCCGCCCCCTCCGCCTCTCATCGGCGCAACCGGCGGCGGTGGTTCTGGAGCCACGTACAAACTTTCAGTTCGTTTGGGCTGATAAGGTGACGGTGATATTTCTTGTCCAAGCGTCCGTTTTCTCAGAAGTGAATCCTCAAATGGTTGAGGTTCTCGCGAACCCGCACGAGATATGGAACCGCGACCAGATGCTAGATGGCCATTGCCTGCAGGTGTTGCAGCGCGAGACGCAGGCCGAGACGGCATCGCGGGTTGCGGAGCTACGGAGCCAGCCCGCGAGCCTCCGCTTGGTGCCGCCTCTACAGACGGCTGCCGCGACCGCCGACCGTACCGGTCCACACTTGAATCTCGACTAGGAGGTCTTTTGTAGTGGTCGAAGTAGTCTATGGATGGACGCTGGCCTGGTGCCCGAGCTCCATTCACAGCATCTTGTTCAGAAGGAGCACTAGGCCTGTATCCCTGATCTGCAGAGCCTTGTTGTCTGTATGCCTGATTGTCATTCGGCATCTGACGATACATATGATCTTGAGGCTGGCCGTACGCTTGTTGATCGTGCGGTTGTCTGTAGCCTTGGGAATCGGTCGTTGGACGATAGGGTTGTTGACTCGTCGGCATTGCCTGTCGGTCGAGAGGACCCTCTGAGTGTACAGTTCCGGTTCGAAGCTCATTTCGTCCGTATGCAGAGGGTCCGCTATCAACGTACGCGTTACCCTGTGCATCATAAGAAGGCTGACCCAGTATGCTCTGTCGTCGGGGAGGAGCTTGAGGAGGGTTCCATTCATTCTGTTGGGCTCTTTGATTTGGCTGTGGTCTGTTAGTCGAGGAGAGTCGTCGATCTTGGTTAACGTATTGCTGGTTACTTTGATCCATACTTGGTTGATTAAATCTATACGAGGAAGGTTGCTGCTGTTGTTGACTGCCTTGTGAGATAGGTCCGTATAGATTGGTTTGGTCATTTGGTAAGTATGATTTTTGACTGTCGGGTGAAATTTGAGGCGTTGTATTTGCTGATTTCCAGTTATCTTGATTTGACGAATAGTACGGATCTTGTGCAGGTCCAAGATTTCTGTTGTCTGTAATGTAGTTCGAACTGTTAGGAAGCCGTGGATCTACGGATTTAGGATATTGCGTCGAAGGTCTCCTGGAGGGTACTGCATTTGGAGCTCTATTGTTTTGGGGAATCTGAGAATGCATCGGAGGGATATGATTTGGAATGCTCTTTCCATCCAAGATCTTTTCAGATTCTTGTGATACGGTTGCTGCAACTTTTTGTTGTGCATCGTAAACCTTTTGTCTATATTTTTCTCTTAATCCTATTCTGTCAAAGCCTGGGTGCTTAAAATCTGGAGCGAACTGCTTCGCAGTAGCTTGCGCTATATCACAGTCTTCTTTTGCTTGGTCTGCCGCTTCGTCGGCTTGTTCAGCTTTCCCCCGAGCCGTGGCGGTTCTGTGACAAGGAAAATGTTTCCGTGAAAATGCGGAATGTTAAAAATGTTTTATTTTGAATTGCGACTTTTAGATAAAGACACTACACTGACCTGGAAATAGCTATATCAGCCTTTTGTAATGCTATTTTGGAGGCACGTTGCGCCGCGTTGACTGCTGAATCAACACGTTCTCGAAATTTAGCGGACCGCATGAGGAATAAATGTTTTCGTTTCTGGCTTGTTATAAGTACGTTGTTTTTATATTTGCCTTCTTCCCTGGTGCCGTCTCGGAACGTAGTGACACCGTACCCATACTTTTTGTTTGCCGACCACTCTCCCTCGTACCGAAGGCCGTCACTGCGCTCGCTGATACCGAACCCAGTACGCTTATCGTTTTTCCATTCGCCCATGTAAGTTTCCGTGACACTCGCATCCAAATGTTCATCCTGCCAAAGGAAAATTACTTTTTGACTTGTGTATTTGATTTTAAATTAGGAAATACCGGTATTTAACATTTTTATAGAATGACTCATAGCTATATTCAGATATCGGTTATTAAACAAAACCAAAACGCAAAATATCAATCCCCACATATCAATAACATGCTTGTTGATTGAAATTCGTTCAGACGTAGATTTTAAATCGCATCGAGATCTAAAAATGAGTCAATTGTAATTCTCATACTAATAATCTGGTATCAATTGGCATTCCACACAAATAATATTCATAATTAACATCTTTTTAACATAGTCAGTCTATTATCACAAATGAAAGATTTCCATTTTTAGGATGTTGGAGTGTGTCATTGTTAATAACTAAACATACATACATACAGGTTGCAGAGTTAGAGACGGTGTGTCACAATAATGACAACATGTTTATTTTAGTTAGGACTGGATCTACACGTACATATTATGTGTGATCAATATTTATTAATGGGTTTGTGTACATAATTTGGTTCGTGTGGAGCCATGCTAGCGAGGGATCGGCCCGGGGGTGGAGGGCATCAAGATGGCTTTGCATCAACATGCGAACGATAATGTGGGTGATAGATTCGTGATTTAAACCAAATAAGTAAAGTCCCACCTCGACAACGAAACTTGCGTTAGAGTTTGTGTGCAAAGAGGCATGGGTCATAGCGGAGTGGGTGCTGTCTACCGAGGAGACCCATGAAGAGCCCGAGCCCCCCGAGCCCCCGGAGTGGACCGAGCCCGTGCCGGTGCCGTCCAGCTCGCCGACGCTGCGCTGTTTGCGCCATTTCTGAAAACATTATATGTCGTCTTAGTAAGTGGAGTTCAATAGGGTACGTAATTTTAAGGGATCAATTACGAAATTATTCTTTTTGTATTTTGGTTTTGTTTGTCCAGGTACGGGTGCATATAAGTAAAATTCACTCCTAAAATACTTACGAAAAGTCTCTATTTTATTAGTCTTTATTTCTCCTTCACTACGCCAAAATTTATTTGGTGTTTATTAGAGTAGGATTTGCTGCTTAAATCCAAGCGGTTAGATCCGTTTGTTAGAACCCTTAAAAGTAGAAATGTCCTACTTTTAAGGGTTCTAAATCACGGATCTTTGTGAAGATAAAATGTTATGAAGTTACTTAAAATTCCCATAGATGTTGCAGTAAGGTAGCCATTGAATAAAACACTATTTTCAGAATCTAACTGGTGTGCCCAGCAAGATTGTATGAGAATCGAATACAATTTTCAAGCATAGTTCCGGTGTTGGACAGCAATGAAACGATTGCAGACTCAACTTACGTGCAGCAGTCCTTTAGGTTTGCCGACAAGCGATCCGCGGCGTCCGGACGGCTGGTCGGAGCGCACCGTGAGCACGAAGCCGCCGCGTGCGTCGTCCATGCGCGTGGTGCGCTGCTCGGAGGGGTCGGCGCCGCCCTCCGTGAGGGAAGACATGGAGCCCCGGTGGCCGCGCCCTCCACCCCGGTAGTGCGACGCCAACCCGAACGGCGCCGACGTGCGGACGCCGTAACCGTGCCGCAGCCCTCGCATCCATTGTCCCTGGTATGTGCCTGGAATCATAGAAGACAGATTTGTCAGTTTGTAATATAATATCGATTACAACCGGTCCTACTGGAAGTCCAAAGGGGAGGCCTATGTTCAGCAGTGGACGTCTTACGGCTGATATGATGATGATGATGATGAATATAATATCAACCCTAACAATGAAACTCTACTGTGATGATTTTCTTTTTCAGTGGATGTAGTACATGGTATTGGTTTCAATTTGATCGCTATCTTCATCAGCCGTTTCTAGCAGAACAACGCTTATTCGGCGTACAATAATAATAAATATGGTCGGCTTTCAGTATTGCATAACGGTAGTAACAGGGGAAAACATGGTGGCTAATGATAACTAGATAAGCACCATAAGTCGCGTGCTATTAATTTTGTAGAGATAAACCACTTAAGCGCGACAGAAGCCTGACAAGGGTTTTATCATAATACCATTAGCTACTGCTTATGTAATATGCAGTTGAAAAGAGATAAAAAAAATACTGACCGCTTGCTAATCTGTAATAGCACAATAATGGCATCAGCAAATGCGATGTAAAGACGTCATAAGTTCGAGTCCGATAGGTCTTTAAATATTACGAGCAAAACACGCTAATCTATCGCCAGTAGACGTCAAGTGCAATTCAATATTTCCCTAGTCAAAATCATGGATTCTGCCTATGATATTATTTCTAAGAAAGGCAAATGTAAATCTTTAAGTGCTCGTGCCCTAGTGCTTTTGAGTAAGTATGAACACATAAACAAATAAGAAAATGAATCAATCACAGCTATAAAGAGCATAAAATGACTCCAAAATTATGAGTAAAGAATTAAAGATGCCTCAACCTTCAGCTAATAAATCTGAATAAAATTTTGTTGCCTATATGTATAAATTGACTTTTACTGATGCCCTGCATTAATCACTTGAACATACGTATGAAGTCTATGGCACGACTTATTTCTCATAGTCAATCTCGCTATCGTCAATCTTCAAGCACCGTATGACGTCAATTGCATTCATGAATGTAATGTCTAGCACGTTTTCCGTGCTAAAAGGTGTATGACTGTGTCAAATCTTATATTTCCTGTGTTTGGTACATCCTTTTCAGCTGTATAATTCTATGTTTATTTTTAAGAAAAGCAATTATCATTAGATCGTTTTGAATGTCACAAAATTTTGGAACTCTATGAAATAAAGCTTCGTCCAAGTTATAGTTGTAGAGACGGCTCAGACTGAGTTATTGTTGAGGAGACACATGTTTAGCTGAGGAAAGGTAGAGATGATGGTTCTGTCTGTGTAATTAGGGTGTGATCATTAATTTTTGTATCCCCTAGTATTAAATGAGTGGTCGACATGATTGTGTGTCGAGGCGGCGCGGCAGGCGTGCCTGTGCTATATTTAGTCGGCGAGGGCCGCGGGCCGGTGCGTGGCGGGCGGCAGCGCACAGGGCCGCCTCACTCCGATCATTCATCGAGAAAACTACTGAAAACTTTCATTGCAATGCAAACGAGTAACTGGGCTACGCACAGTTGATAGAGTCGTTCGTGATAAACATGTTTATAATTTATAATACAGCTCTACAAGATGTCTCTATGAGTAAATGTTAACATTATGAGGAGTTGGTCCAAATCGCTTTAAGTTTGCCAGACAGACTGAATTAGCTAAATTATAAAGACGATGAATTTATGTTCACAGCACTAAAGTTAAGTACTTATTCATGTCAGTCGTTTTGGGAAATATTTATAGGTAACAACTGCTGCATAAAAATCTTCACTGAAAGTTCAGTATGAGGCAATAAAAGAGTCGTAATATTTTTTAAGGTGAAATTCTTATGTTACAAATCACTGAATTCATCATTTTAATTTTATGAATGACAAATCTTTAACGAGAGCATGAGTCAACGGTATATGTCGTCAGGAAACATATGACGTTATTTCACACACAACGCTCGCAAACTATTACCTAAATGAAGTCCAACTTTGGACTTTAGATATAACTGGGTAGATTATGCCACCATTGATTGTGTATATCTGAAGCTTGGCACAACATGAATAAATGACATATTGAATGTACACGTGATATGGATATTGATAGGTTCATGCGTAATTGAAATCTCTAGATAATTGAGAAACAAAACCATATAAGTCCACGTTCGTTTGTTACACATACCGTTGCTTTTATCATGTGTTTTTAAATGAGCTATAATTTTTATGAGTAGCTATTGTAGGTGTTATAATTTTTAATCCAGACGGTGCGTAGTGTACAAATATTGTTTTCCAACTACAAACATTGCGCAAGCAAAAGGGTTTCCTTCCTAGTTCACGCCATTACAATCTGGGTCATGAGGCGAACACCGCGTACAACAAATAGTTATGAAATTAATTTATTACAAATAACTATAGTTGCGTCTGGTTAACCCGGATTTCAAGAGTTTATTTTCGGATTTTGTGTATTATCATCAGATTAACAATAATGTATTTTCTCGTGAAGAGCGGAACTACCTAGCGAAGAATGCCATGGCCATGTAAACGTAATGTATTTTCGTCGGAATTTCAATAGTTTGGCAATGAAAGAAATGAGATGATACTGACCGCCATCAGCGTAAGTTTCGGAGCCGTATCCGTCTTGGAGTCCATTAGCCCAGGTGCCTTCGTACTTGGCGTTGCTGATGGTGCTCTGGCGCACGCCGTAGCGGCCCTTGTACCCCTGCGTCCACTCGCCGCGGTACAGCCACCGGTCGCGCGTCTCCACGCCCAAGCCGTGCCGCTTGCCATTCTGCCATTGACCTTCGAATGAGCTGCCACTGTAAAGTTAAATAATTCACGTTGAGTAATCTAAAACTTGTTTTTAGTTAGTACATGGAGTTTCTCAATGATTACATTTTAATTTAGTAGTCACTATTTCACAGTTTCAGGTTGTACGTCCTCTGCTACGCTGTAAATAAGTCTGCGAGCTTTTCTTACGTGAATATCGTGCCGGTATGTAGGTGATATTCAAAGATACTGCCTCCATTTTCATGCAAAATGAGCTCAGCTTGAGTAAATCTGTTACGAGCCTATAACGTAATTTTAGCTCAACCGTGAGCCGTTGTGGAGCGAGTGCGACACATCATCAGCCTCTACAGGTTACTCGTAACATTTAAATGTTGATCTACTTTAAACTTTTTTTACTTTTCTTATCGAGACTTTAATTGTGTTAATTTTTATCTTTATTACCATACCTTGCTTTTTTAAAGACGGATAATAACCAAAAATGTTTCCCTAGAACTGATTCAAACCGATTCAAAGGCCTCAGTAACCTCTTGAGATATTTACTTGGGGCTGCAAACCAACAAA